>JAQGAD010001637.1:0-18041 GCA_034696625.1 Isotomurus palustris | reverse complement strand
AGGTTGACAGAAGGACCTGGAGTGAGGATGAGATTGAAAAGACACTCCAGTACCTCCTGGACACCATCCAGAGTGGGGGGTTCATCGAAAAACCGAATTTCTCTCCTAATCTTCGGGCTGTTTCTCAGAAGCCAACAGCCCGCAGATTAGGAGAGAAACGACCTGTGGAAGCTGGAATAACTGCGCTCGCGAATACGGCGGAGCTTCGCTTTGATGTCCAAATGGCAGAAGTTGACTTGAGTCACGAGAAGTTCGAGGATGAGAAGTTACACAAAACACTACTGTTGGATCTTGAGAAGCAACGATTTGAGTTCGATAAACAAATGGCACAGGAAAAGATGAAGCTTGAAGAGAAAAGGACGAGTAACGAATTTGAGCTAGCTAAATATAAATAGAGCAGGAAAATGAGCTTAAGTTGGCTAAACTTACTCAGTCTTAATTTTGTTAAAATGTTTAGTGTTTCAGTTAATGTTGAAGTAATAGTAAACTATTCAAAATCAGATTAACATGAATTCGCTAATACTAAGATATTAGATTATCCAGTATCTCCACCGATCCACTGACCATCTGAAGATATATTTCCAGATTTCTACCCAAGTCTGACTGTACACAAATCCTTCAGTCATGAACGGAGCCAGAATAACCAACCACTACGTTCAGGATTCTTCGGTTTATGTCACACACTCCCTGGATATTGAATGAGTATCTCTGTTTTCGACAATAGTACGACTCATGGTCATCTTGTGGTCTTTCGTCCAAGAAGATGTGTGAACTTAATTATTGATATATCCTCCAGTGCGTCGTCAAAGATCTTATTTACTTCGGCGTTACTCTCCGATTCGACTATAGACTGTAAGGCATTCATGGAAATGTTTCGGAGAAGCCTAGCTTTCTTCCCAATTTGAGGCATCTCGATTTCTTGCTTCACACGGCGAAAGAATCAAGCACTGAAGAATGAGATGCGAGTGAAACGAAGTTTGTTATGAAATGTCATAAGGAAGGGGCGTTCACGCATAAAACTTCTCTATCTACGCAAACATGCGAAGCTTTGTTGCGAAGCGACGTTAGCGACGCATGGGAATACCCTAATTTACTTTAAATCTGTTTCCACAATTGGACATCGTAATAAACTGTTTGTTATATTATTTTGAGTACCAACCTGACTCCATTAACGCAATCTGAGCTGGCTTTGAGAGTCAAAGGTTCTTCGGATTCTTCCTTTAGATTCCATATTCTTACATAACCATCCGTTCCCCCACTCACCAAGTACTGATTATTAGGAGTTATGTCAAAATAGATTCTTTGTTGAGTTGATACAACGCGGTCATATATTTTGTACTCTTCTCCCATAAATCGTAAGTCCCAACATATCAATCTTGAGTCCTAACAATTTATTTTAATCAGCAAGATTTTACGAAACAATCCTAAGAAGAAAGTTGCAACTGCTTACCTTTCTTCCACCCGAAAACAGTTTTGAACCATCAGGACTAAACTGAAGGTGCGTGACTCCTCCCAAGTGTCCTTCTAATATGCAGATCACAGAGTTATCTTCATTGTTATACAATCCAACTGTTTTCAGGTAACTTCCAACAGCCATTAGGTTGTGAATAGCAGGATTTATGGCAATCGACGAAATAATTCCAGGCTGGTTTAATTCGCAAATCATTGGGTGTTTCAACTTTCTCTCGGTGCACTGCCTGCCTGGACGCGAGATGTTGAAAGTTCGTATCATAGTATCAAACCCGCAGTGTATTTCTTCTCCAGTTGGACCGAATGTCAGACTTCTAGCAGAAATCACTTGATCTAAACTAAATAGAAACACAGGGACAATGTAACCAGTGGTTAACCACGAAATGCTAATATTTCTAAATGCTTTGAACACGAAAGAACTACTCACTGATTGTAGGCCAAATAAGACGCTCTGAGATCTCCAGTAAAAGCATCCCACAAATGAACAGGAGAATCAGAAGAGGTAGTCAAGAAACTGGACATACACACCAAGTAAAATTAAAGCTGTGCACTGTAGAACACAAGATAAGCAATTAATTTTTGCACTTACCAACTTGTTACTGGATCGTATGAAGACATCAACGGATACCAGCAGTAATCATAAACAAGTCCTCCTTCTTTCATTCTTAAAACTGATTCCAGTGAAGGAACACTCTTTCCTGGAGACTCTGCGTTATACTCTTTCCAGTCTTGTACGGTGTGGAATTCCTCTGGAACATTGAATAATCTCAAGACATCATCATCAGAGTTAGTCAACAAGCAGCTTCCGTCAGGTGCCCTGCGTAAAACAACAACAACATTATATTTCTCCAGATACCGAAGGGACATACTAATAGTAAGAACTATTTCGTTTAATTTTCCACTAAAGCACCAACCATTTGACTCCCTTCATGAACTCCGCAGTCTTCTTCGTCTTAGCAGTTGCAACAGTTGGTAGCTGAAATTCCCTTGAAGAAGTTACTGCCAGTGGTTTCCCAAAGCTGTAATTTTTTTCAACTTCATAGTTCCAAAAATGAACGGTTGGTGTGGAATCTTCCAAAGTCTCCGCTGTCCCTTTTGCGTTCTCCGGATCAGCTTCCGTTTCAGAGTCATGAGAGTCAGCTGAAGTTGCAACCAGCTCACCTGAAGAGTTTGTTTCGTGTTCTGGCATCCCTGATTTCGAAGCGTCGATTTCTATGTCGTCTTCCACCGGACCACTGCTTGGATTTGTTTCAATATTAATATGTCCACCGTTGTCCACTTCAAACACTGCTTCACCACTTTCTAGAATGGAGCTTGAGATTTGTTCCTTTTCCACGGTGAACGAGGTAGATTGCCCACTTGAATCTTCAGGGTCTCCACCAGCAGTGATATCCATTCCAAAGCCGGTTCAATTCAACGATCCTACGATCTATCTGCTGTGACGAAATGATTGCTTTACTTTCGATAGCTTACAAAAATAGTGATGACAGTCGTGATGATAAAGGAAATAATTGTTCGAAACTATGAATGCCTTACGTAATAATTTCATGAAATCTAAACAACGGGGGTAGAATTGCCTGCCGTGTGTTGTTGTGCACTCGTTGATTTAAAAGTAACTTTTGTGATCCACGTGGGCATTGCAAGACGCTACTGCTACTCCATCACATTTCACATTTCACATGAATGAGCAACTCATTGACTGTTTTTACATTAAATACATCGTCCCATTCCTCAATCTTATGGAGATACATTAAACAAATCTCCCGAAGCTTATAGATCTCCTTTTTTGAAATTCACCTCAGATCGAACTCACACGACTCTCTTCCATGACATACATTTTCTATACATTCATTCAACGTAAGCATAAACTATTCTCCCGTTTTATTTTAGCAAACGAATACCGTAACAATTAAACTGGAAAGGATTAAACTGCCATTCCATTCCTACTGAAGTGACACTCAATGCTTTTATGAGATTTTTGTATAGTATTTAAACTATAAATAAATGCCAAATTGCCAATTCTATTCTTCTATCGCAGACTTTGTAACATTGTGATTCTACTAAGTGTAAATGATCTTATCTTAAAATACAATTTACTAATAACAGCATAGCCTTAGAATTCTTAGAGAAACAGAAACCATTGTCGGGAAATAGTTCTTTCCATCACCCGAGTCCCATAATGCAGATCGTAGTACAGTTAGCATCACTGATATAGTTTCTAGATCAGTGGTTGGCATAGAAAGTCTCCGAAGACATTCAACAGCTGATAAGTTTCCAGAGTTGATTCGAGTCTTGTGCATTTCCTGAAATCGAACTCTATTCACGTGAGATTGTCGCAGCGTGACAATGGAGTCTTCTGTGATGAACAAAACATTCCGGTGTATTCTTTTGTTCATCTTTTTCTCCCTAGGAGCTTCGAACCCAGATGATACAATTCCGCCTATGTATTACGTCCACGACGCTGCTACAGGTTTGTTCGAAAACATCACAGCCTATTCCTTTTCACTTAACGCTGTTCCGAATATTACCTAAACTATTGTCGCATATGTAGAGGTTATGCACACACGAATGACCCTCACAAACGGTGAACCATGCAACACCCGTTTCGGATCGAGGTTGGAAGAGATAATGGCAGAGATGGAGACGAACAAGGAAGCTGACGAAGCGCTTGCTAACAAACTAGCTGATCAGTTCAAGGTCAGAATCTATACGTTTATATTACTCCAATAGCTTCAGCATACCTGCTAACCATGGCGTTTAACTAGCGAATACATTGCAGGAGATCATGGAACAAGATTCAGAAATGAAGCTGTGTGTTCCAGATTCTTGGTGCGATTTAGGAACGTGCAAGCCGCGGATAGAATTCCAGGAGGAAGAAGCCAAACCTAAATCCAGAGGCAGGTCATTCGGTGCTAGAAATAGAGCCAGAAGCATAAACAGCGCCGTCGTTGAGACCACCACAGCAGAAGATCCGACACCGACATCGGCTAAATCGACTAATAAATCGACTGATACTGATACTACTGCGGTAACTGGCGGGCCAACTAATAAAACAACAACAGTTGGTCGAAACGATGGCCACGACCATGAACCTAGCGGTGACGCGGATGATGGTGCAAGTGTCTCCGTCAAGTCTTCCTTCACCCTTCTCATCGTAATTGTCTTGAGCATTGTCTTCATTCTCTGAAGAATCAGTTGAAACCGACGGATGAATTCAGAAAGAGAAAGTCTTCCAAATCTTCGTGTGTTTGTATCTTATTGGCAATTCAGTTCCATGAGTTGTAGTCTTTAAATCAGTGGAACTGAAGACTACGAGTGAATGCAAAACTAAACCACATAATCTTTGTACACGGTTATTCACAGTAGATTGACAAGAGTTGTAAAATTGACTACGCAATGTGTCTTATGGTGCAAAATTCAATTAAATCAAAGAAATGCTCTGTGGGGCTTATTCCAGTTTATTTGTTGGGGGACCTTTTGTTTATGCCGTTTGATTTTAATGCAGTCGTAAATTAGTGTTACAATTTGACAAAATCTTTAACAAGTAGTTTGATTTAGAATACTACGAACTCTTCTATCACGCTATTAAATTTTTGTTTGACTGAATTAAGTTATAAATCGCCTAAGTACATACTGGGCGAAATGTAATTAAACTACATTCACAGTCAGAGTGTTGGGTGTGGATATGTCAGTTCTTTGCTCTTTCAATTTCTAATCCTAGTCGGCAACTAATATAGCATTGTCAGTACGGGTTTCACCAGTTGTTTACTGAATAATAATGGTCTACAGATTTCGGTGGAAGCCTGCAAATACTGTAAAAGTTTCCACGGTATACTGTTATAAAGTAAAAACGTCTTACGACTTAGTATAAATAATAATACGGCTCAACATGGAGCTCAAATGAAAGATTTGATGTGATCGCAGAGTAGATTATACTGTACATCATCACCTCCTACAAAACAAGAACTACATAACCACGTTTACAGAAATGAGTCAAGCCGAACCCAATAGAGGTAACCTATCCGTTAAGGTACGAAATTCCATGCACATAATTGCACAATACATCTTCACACAGACATCCCATTTTTAGTCTCAAAAACAAAAACTATGATCCATATACAGCCTACACCACTCCCTCGCTCAAAATCGCAGCAGAAGTTCGAGATCAGAGGAAGTGCCTTACCACCACCATCGAATGCTCTTGAGGTTGCTGACTCGTCAATTTCGAAGAAACAAATCTTCACTGACTACGTAAAGAAATCAGGATTCAAGGCAGCCATGGTCAGAGTTATAGTCGCCTTATATGAAGACGAAGAAAAGCCTGATGACCCACACGAATGGATTTATGCTTTCTTGGGATATGGAATACCAACAAAGTCTCTCATCGAAATGATTCAGAAAGAAGCAAATACTCTTCGATCAAAAGCAAGTGAAGCAAACTTAAACCCTCTAATTTGTAGTGAAAGGCTGCTATTTCACTGTTTTACTATTGTTGTTTTAACAGGTAGCAGCTCTTCAAGAAGAGAACAATAAACTGAAAGCTCTTGTCGAAGAGAAGGATGGGGGACTGAAAGAATCCGAGGAACCGCTGATCGACTGGGACGATCTGCTTAAAGTGTCCGATGACGAAGGAAATGGAGATGACATTTTCATTCGAGTTTCTCCGTAAGCCTCCTCATCCTTATCTTTCTCACTTCAATTGCGAAGTGTCGAATTCATGAGATGTTTTGTCGACATCTGAAATTGAACCCCAAACTAAACTCCAACTATATTATTAACAAAAGTTGTTACTGGTGATCTGGTCACTTTATTCCGAGGAATTTGAATTCAGCTTCTTACTCCATGTATAGTCAATAAATAAAGAATAAGAGATTGTGTTCACTGAAAATTACTGTTTGTCTTGTTTTGTCAACTGAATTTCTTGAGCAATGCCACGAAGTGGTAGCGGAGGAAGATCTGGCGGGGGCGTGGGAAGTAGGTCATATGGGGGCACTCCTTCTCGACCATATTCCACAGGGTAAACTGATTAATGTTTATGAAGCTAACTGCGGTCATAGTTCATGTGGGCGTTGTAACTAATAGTCTTGAGGATTTTGCAGGCACCCGAGCTCTCCTCCTCCTCCACCTCCAGCAAGACCTAATCCTGGTCAGCCAAGTGTGATGAGACAAGTAGCTACAACTGCAGCTGGAGTAGCGGCTGTGAGTAATCACTGCTTCCGTATTAATAACTCTTGACCTGTCGAAAAACATGACTGATTGGTATTATTAACATGCGATGTCCGTAGGGGAGTCTGTTAGCTCACTCAATCCTTGGGGCAAGTCGAGATATGATACCTCCTGGAGTGGAATGTTCTGACAAGAACTGTCGCATTCCTGATAACGACCCTTGTGCCGTGGAGCTTCGAAACTTCATCGATTGCGCTTACCGAGCCCAAGAAATCACTCAATGTGATGGCTTCAACACTCTCCTCAAGGAATGCCGAAGGATCACTGATAAGTAAGTAGCCATTTGGAACTCAATTTACCTCCAGGCTATCATATAACTTCAAATTTTCATTTATTGGATTCAGGTAAGCAAGCTCAAGCAAGAACGGAGGCAGCTAGAGTTGTAATGACAAAATTATTAGCTAACTAGAAGCATACAAGTCAAAATTTTACAGCAGCAAATGATTAATAGTATTTGAGATCCCAATAAAATTCTAGTATTGCTTAGTCAGCACTAACACCCACGCCGTTATAATCATACTTTTCCTATAAATAGTGACATTCAATAAGGTGGCACAATATGACTTACACAAGGTATCAATCAATATTCACTCTCCTACCTTCCCAATAGACATGCTGCAATCCCCATAAAAGCCAACCCAGCAGACATTAATAAGCTCGATCTTCCACAATACTTTTCACAGGTTCCCGTTGCATGAGGAAAGTCATGGTCTCTCTTTGTACATATATGTGCCATTCGCAGAGGATCGTAGCTGGGAAGGAAATCTGTGAGTATAGTATAGGTCTGTATACTTTGTAGTTGTGTAGTGTACCAAAAAGGGATAATAGTTTTTAGCAGTCGATGCTGTATACCCAAACCCAACTCTTCTATAACCTATTCATTGATCTGTTGTACAAGAGAACTTCATGTGGGCAGAAACTGAAGTCTAATAAACTCGGGCCGATTAACCAAAGGTAAATTATATAACTATATTTATAAACATACTTTCTGCGGTTTAACCATTTCGTAGTTTAATTCATATTGTGCAATTCTCTCTTTTTTGTTTGTGATGATTTGCGAAAGTAGCAAAAAATATAACTGGATTCTTTCATTCATTGTCCTACTCCCATTACCACAAACACTACCACATAAACTGCACACCTGTTTTTACCTGTAAATAGTAAATATAACTGTCTAGAGTCTCTAAAACACATCAGGTGATAATTTAATGTAGTAGATTATTGGAACATCGTATTTGACAAGTTATAAAGTTGTGATAATAATCAATTAGTTTTGATACGTGTGTATTACACAGGAATTCTTGTGATAAAGGTAATTTACAAGTTCTTTCAGTATGTATCATATCTGTTTGACAGTTCTTAAGGAAGAATTGAAGGAAAGGTTAATAATTAAGTCGACCCAGTCAGGAAACTAGTAACTCTTCTTTAAAAGAAGGATGACCAACGAGATATCAATTTATTTTTGCATCAAGAGAACGAGGAAGTGAATTAATAAGAAACCTGTGTGTGTGTGTGGTTTATTTTCAGGAAACCTTTGCGGTAGCAGCAGTTCCTATTCAAGTGATGTCGTAGCGTTTAAGATGTCAGCCAGCACAAGTAGGTCATCTTCCATTACACAAGGGCAGCAGCCGTGTCCTTTCTACCATCAAGATGCGGTCAGAGTATTTGTCCAGGTGAGATTAATTTAGCCTAACACCTGAATTTGACGTAATGGTTTTTTACACATCTGCATACGACTTTCAAGGTCACAGATATTCAAATAGAAATACTGAGTTTTACGGTTTGCCTGTGGAATATTTATCTTGAGTTAATTCATTTATTTTACAGCAACAATCTGGAGACGGGGAGCAAGAACTCGCTGGTCCTACAACGCGGAGATTCTCCGTTGACCCGCAGCTTACCAGTTTTGACATTTTGAGAAACCTCATCGGCCGAGCGTTTGATATGAAACGGTGAGTTACCTTTCAGGTGTTTACATTCGTACTGACTGTACTGACCGAGAAGGTCCCCACTAGTTTTACTCTGATGTTTATACAATAAAAACTAATCGAATGACAAACAATCAGGGCTAGCTGAAATCTGGCTGAAACTGGCAATGAGTGAGATTAGGTTAGGGTTAGTATTATGTAATATTATAGCATAGCAGTAACAATAATTTACTTCATGAGGTGTGAGATCTTTAGTGAGCCTTAAGACAGTTATTAGTTATTACCGATAAACGCATATTATTCTGCAGCGAAAGACAAACACACTGCTTTCTTGAGTACGGCATCGTTTCGCTTCCTTCTCCCTACTGACTGAGTTGTCTGTTGAAATATTGTTACGATTAAACAAAAAGTTAAATTAAATAAATATTATTTACCTTTCTTATCAGAGTTGCTACCCGAAAGCCAGAGGTCTTTGTCTCAAATCTGAGAGAAGTTTCATGGTCAACTCTTTGAAATGTATGTTATTGTTGACAATGTTAGTCTAGCCTACAAGTATCAAGAGTTATGAGTCTAGTGCCATTGCCAGCGTTGGAATGATTTTAAAATATCATTTGAGATGTATCATTTATCTGTTAATAAACATCGTGAGCTCAGGAAAGCTGCGACTACTAGTTGTGACAGCTAGTAGCTTTTAGTTGCAAGCTGGCTCTTTTACGAGCAAGTCCCTATTTTGACTGGATTGGATGAAGTCAAATTGAAGATTATTTTAATTGCTATTTTAATTGTGTGAAAGATAAGTTGCATTCAGCAGTCAGCACTAAATACTAGAATGGAAATATGCAAGCAAGGATGATTCCGTACATAAGTACATGAGCAACGGCGTAAATAATAAATCCCAATTTTTGAATTCGTGAATTTTTGATTCAGCAGTTAAATCTGGGCTTCTTCACACAAAATATTCACCCAATCATAAATTGGCTATATCTTAGATAAGCTCAGGCTAACTAAGTAGTTGAAGTATGGACGATATGGAAGGAAAGGTATTTTGTGGAGTGTCCTTATTCTTTTCTGGTTTATATTACTAATAAGTAAATTATTGTCGGGCTTTCGGCTGTGTAATTCTATTACTTCACGCCCATCATGCTCACTAATGCACTTGGAACTTGGAAGAGATCACGTTGCCCTTTCTTCCTTCCTTCTTACTAGTCATCGACAAGTTCATTGAGATTTAATGTTAATTTGGAATGTTAATCGTTATAACCGATGCATACATGTGGATTCCAAGTTGTTGTGTGTGTGTGTCACTCATTGCCAGAATACACAACCCCCCCAAAAAGATGGATTTGAAGGATAACCTAACATCTACTTTTGTGTTTATTCTCCATACAAAATGGTAGGAGGGGTTCTTTTTCACACGATCCTATTCGTTGTAAATAGAGGTTTATTGTTTGTTGAAGCACGATAAGAAATCTCAAGCCATAAATGTGTATGTAAAGATTAGAAGTTTGTCACCTTCTGAAGATGTTTGTTAATTTAACAGGGACTTCATGATCAGTTACCGTGCGATGGATGACTACGGGGGAGAGACTTTCCTTCCAATGGTGTCTGACTGGGATTTAAGTGCAGCTTTCCTCTCTGCCTCAGATCCTGGTGAGTTCCAGTTATCCAGGCTTCCAGTCATTCAGTATTCCTTTGCTCACTCACATGAGACGTTAAGCTGGGATTTGGGGAATCCCAAGCTGCGAGGCTGACTGAGACAGAGAAAACCACACTGCAGTTTAAAGCACATTTATTGTTTTGCATAATAATAAGGGATTCAATTTAAAAGATTAGCTTCAGCCAGACATTCTTTATATAACTAGCAGTGTCGCGTGTGTAGTAACTACTAGTCAGAATGCCTGAATCCCGGTTCATTCATTCCTTAGTGAAATTAGGGAACGAGCTGGTGTCACTTATTCCATTTTATTCCTGGGCAGATCTGCAACTCCTGATTGAACAAAAGAATGAATGTGATGAAGAGGAAGATCCCTGGGAAATGGTCAAACCTGCCGAAGTGATACAACAGAACGATGCTAGTCTACCACAGCTTTCCAACCAAGTTATTTCTTCAAGGAACTCTTCGTCGAGCTTGACGAAAAACCACATAAACCACCACAACAACCATAACCACCGAACAAGCTATGAGGCAAAAGAAGAGCCCAATAATCTACCGTACGATAATGAGGCTAACAAAATAAAAACACATTTTAGTTGAAGCGAGGAATTCTAATCAGAATAATTTTAACAGTCAAGGAGTCAATGTTGGAGGAGGTGGCGGAGGTGTGGCTGGATCAGCTAAAGTCTTCTCCTCAGCAATGTCTCAAATTAGCGGAGCTGTCAATCAGTACCATCCTATTGCTCTCAACTCAAAGATTAATACGGCTGGAATCTTCAATACGGTTCGTTCCATCAAATTTGTTTTATTGCTTTAAGTAATCAAAGAAATTAGTGCCAATGATGTTTAATAGGGAGAAGAATGTGAGACAAGTTTCATTTCTCTTATTCGTGTTTTCCCTGTTCGGTTTGTTTTAGATGGAGAAATGGGTGCAGAAAGCCAAGACTTTTGTAGAAGACATATCCGTTGTAACTAGTCGGCCTCCACTAAGCGATGTAGAGTTTCGAAACTATTTGGACGCTGGTGGAGTGTTGTGCAGACCGAGAGAACTGAGATACGCGTGTTATCACGGAGGAATCGAGCCGGGGCTGAGGAAAGTTGTGTGGAAACATTTGCTCAACGTCTATCCTGAAGGACTTTCGGGAAATGGGAGGATGGAATACATCAGAGCCAAGTCCAAGGAATACTACGAGTTGAGAGACATTTGGAAAGCTTCAGTTCAGAATGGCCAAGTGAGCGAAGACATATTGTGTGTGAGTAACATGGTGAGGAAGGACGTGTTGAGGACTGACCGGCATCATGAATTCTTTGCTGGACAAGATGACAACCAGAATATTGCGATTCTGTTTAACATTCTGACTACGTAAGGAGATTTCTAAACTCTGACTGTTATTTCATAGGAAACTGATGAAGAATAGTGAGAATTCAAGTATGTGAATCTATTTGGGTGTTTAGGTTTGCACTTAACCATCCATCAGTAGGGTATTGTCAAGGAATGTCGGATTTGGCGTCTCCACTTCTCGTAACAATCGGAGATGAGGCTCAAGCCTACATCTGCTTCTGTTCTTTAATGGACCGGCTCAAGCCTAACTTTAATTTCGATGGACAGGCGATGTCTTTAAAGGTAGCAATAAAGGAATTGTGTAGTACAGTTGCCGGGTGCAGTGAGACTAATAATTCCTCGTGTTTAACTGCTTAATTCCAGTTTACTCATCTCTCAGAAACTCTATCCCACTACGACAGTTATTTTTGGGCGTATCTGAAGTCTATTGGGGCTGATGATCTTCTGTTCTGCTATCGTTGGTTACTTTTAGAAATGAAGAGAGAATTTGCCTTCGAAGATGCCTTAAAGATGATGGAGGTTCTCTGGGCATCCCTTCCTTATAAACCTCAAGACGTTCCATTATTTGAGGTCAGTGGTTTTCTTGCTATTCTTGTATTTTGTGTTATTTGTAGAGTAGAGTCAGTAGAGTGTAAAATGGTTTCATTTTTATGTTCAGGTGAAATTCACTCTGACTAGTACTCACTCCATTCCAATTCCTGTTCCAACTCTGAATGCTTCTTACTCGAGAGTTTGCGCTATCAGGAGATCTTCGACTTCCGTCGGTTCTAATGAAATAAGACAAAGGAGATTATCCAGAAAACCCAAAGCGAGTCCTTTCAGCTTAGACGAAAACTCTCTTACGTCAATGTCTTCTATTGGTTCTAGCTACAGATCTCACACTAAACCGTTTTACAGGTAGAAAAGCGTGCAGTCCTTTAATTCATAAGGATATATGCTGTTTGTGGGAAGATTCATAATTTTTTTGTATTCTACAGCTTGGATGAAACACTGGAAATGGTATCTTCCACTGATTTCCTAAGTTCATCTCCATTTGAAATCCTTTCTTTGAACAACTCAACACCACCGGCAAAACCAAAACTGATTAAAAACCTCAAAGAATTCTGGACTATTGGGAGATCGAAACTAGAAATCGGGAGAGGAGATAGAGATTCCGTAGATTCCACATCGTTCTCACCAAATTCATCAAAATCCTCCACAATATCCAATTTCGAGTCACTCCAACACATCGCTGAAAGTGATAGTAACGGCCCAGTGTTTTTCGACGACCCTACCAGCGAGGATGGAAGTGAATGTGAGCCTAGTACTCATCCCTTCGTGTCAAGTAATTCGACAACAGAACAGTTGCGAAATTCCTTCAAACAAATCTCCGGACAACCTCGGAGTCGACTGGAATCTTCAGCTTCTCCTTTGAAGCTGAATGATTCGTGCTCCACGACTGCTACTACCAACAATGTCCTATTGCAAGGAGCTTCAACAACACGTGGATTACGTAAAAATTCGAATCTCGAAAGTCAGAGTAAGGAGACGTGTGATAATGAGAAGGAAAACATCATTAATTCTGCAGAAAGTCGGCTACGTTCCAGTGGAGAAGGGTCGAAGCAATTTTTAGGGGAAGAACGACCCCTGCATATCCTATCAGGATCGGGAGACTCGGAACACGACTCCGGTCATTGTTTCGAGGAATCACTCGACATGTTCGAAGGTTCTCTCCAGGAACCTGAATTCCAGTTGGGAATACCTCGTCAATCTACCAAAATGCCTTCGCCTGAGCTTCTTGGTGGAGGCAATCCATTTCTTATGTTCCTTTGCTTAACTCTTCTTCTCCAACATCGAGATCACATTGTAAGAAACAAGCTGGACTACAATGAAACAGCCATGTACTTTGATAAGCTTATTAGAAAGCACAATGTTGGCAGGGTTCTAGCTCACGCTCGAATGTTGTATTCTGAATATCTCAAGAAAAATGTCGCTCGTGCGTAAACTGAGGATAGATTAGACATCTACTACAATTAGTATTGTATTAATAATAATTACTGTAATTATGCGTGTGCCGAGAAATAATCGTGGTTCGTGGTGTGGAAATGGTTTCTACCTTTTGATTAATTATACAATGATGATAAAGTATTATACACTTCAACAGTCCATTAATTTTACTTCCGGAAAGTTTTTTTAGTCATATGGAACTCGTGTGCTAGTATTTTTATTTGAATGTACTTCGGTATAATTATTTCGATTTTGAACTGTAGGATGTGTGATATTCGCAATAGGAAATGTAGAATTAGCTTCATCATTCGATATCGACATTAAATTATAAAGCTATAATATAAAAGAACTTCGATTTATTATTAATTTTATTGAAATCTCATTATAACTAGATTAGGAGCAAGCTATTAGAGTTTCTCAACGGCAACGGTATCTATTCCACTCTTGAAATGACACCAATCTCGTTCTGTGGACACAATAAACTTTACGACAAAAAGAAACCATTTTATTCTTTCTCATTCTTACAACTTCAAATTCATCTTCAAATTCATTTCCTGCTGCTGTGCTGCTGTGTGTGTATCGTGCAGTCAAAGTTCAAGGATGTTTTACAAATGACAGTACGTCCGAATTCCAATTTCGAATTGCAAGCTTTGCTTTCTAACATTGGTCTCATGTGTCATCGCAGTGATACTCCATAGAAGAGAAATGTGAGTGAATTGCAGGAAGGGAAGAACGATCACAACCATCAATCTGTATTTGCCCCAGAATGGATTAAGTAACAACTACCTGAAGCTCTGTTGCTAAATAAATTTTTAGCTTCGACTCGCTCCAGCGTCCAGGGTGTTCACAGTTGTAAAGATGGACTGCATGGTGTGTAGTCGACCTGCTGTATCTTCGATTTCTGAAAGCCGAAAGTGTTCATTAAACCCCGAGGTTTTGGAGGATCAACTAGTGGTGGTTTACTTTTTCCAGAAGTTCTTCGAAGTTCCTCTTCTAGTCGAAATTGGTGATGGATGTGATCCTACTCACGAATCGGCGACGCTGGAAGTTCTGTTGAGCAGTTTAGGCAATCCTGTAAACTGGGCGAATTTTTGCGGCTCGTGT
The DNA here is from genome assembly GCA_034696625.1 of Isotomurus palustris. Taxonomy (NCBI): domain Eukaryota; kingdom Metazoa; phylum Arthropoda; class Collembola; order Entomobryomorpha; family Isotomidae; genus Isotomurus; species Isotomurus palustris. Next base: position 3,331 of record JAQGAD010001637.1, on the reverse strand, counting down.
TCTACGCTCATTCGTCACGCGAGAGGATTGCAAAGTCAAATCGAAAAGATTGAGGAGCAGCTGAGAAAAGTTAGGTCGAAGGTTACGGCAAAGATGATGAAACAGCGAAGTGAATCCGAAGAAAGTTTAGAAGACTGGACAAGAAAGTATCTTGAAGCCAGGATTAAAGAAAATAAAAATAAACTAGGTAGTCCACAGCAAGGGTTTTTTAAAATATTTGATTGATCACCAGATTTTACATGCTTTCAGCTTATTTTTAATTAATTTGTTTAATTTTTGTAAAAGTGAACGGAGATACAAGTTTGGAGACGGCATTCGTCGAAACAAGCCTGCCTCATACAGAGGAGTTAGTAACTGTCAAGTTGGAACCGATAGAAAGGGAGCCTGATGATTATTTTTTCGTGTCGTCCGTGGAAAGTCCCGTAGACCTAAAGATGGAGGCCAATGTTTCTGATTCATTAACTTTCGACGATTATATAATTAGCCCAGAAGATAAGGACATCTCGAAGCTAGATAAAAGTTGGTGCCATTTTTCAAAGAGGAGCTATTCGTTAGTAGAACAACAAATAATATTATATTGTATGATTCTCAAATACAGGACCGAAGCGACAGCTAAGACGTGGAAAGACCAGATTGGACGGTCAAATATTTAAGAAAACGCTGAAGGAAAGAGAAGATGAGGATGAATATGCTACATGTGACAATAATCAGAAAGATCGTGAAATTTTAGCTGGGGCCTCAGAAGAAAATAGTAAAAGGGAATCTGATTCCGAAGACAACGTTGACAAAGGAGATGACGAAGATTATGGTAAAACTGTATTTTTAACGATTTTTAGTGAGTGGTAACGGATGATCAAGAATTTTTGAATAATGTGACAGTCCCTGAACTTGAGCTATCCGAAAGATGGACTAACCGAAAGCTAAGTCGTCGCTTGAAAACTGGAAGGAAACCTGGTCAAGAACAAGGCCACTCCAGAGTATACAAACGAAGAAAAGGTGTGGTAGACTATGGACCAGAGTCAGAAAGGACATGTCCAACATGCCACGAAGTTTTTACCAGAAAGCATCTGTTAAAAAATCACATGAATTCCAAACATATCAAACAAGTTTTGTTCACCTGTAACGTTTGTCAAAAGGAATTTTACACCAAAGGAGCATACGCTAGTCACTCCAAGACCCACTTGACATCTGAGGAAATTAAACACTTGATTTTAGCAAACAGTAAGTCTATATCCCTCACAATCCTCTGATGCAATACAATAATGATTGGGGATTAACTCACGGAAAGTGTATTTATTTTGGTTAGAATTGGATGCAGTCAAAATTGATGCACCAGTTCTACCTGACGATGAACCGTTAATCATTCCTAATGGAGAGACTGGAGGTATTGTTCTTTTTATTAAGCGTTCTTATTCAAGTCTTTCCCATCAACTGACGTCATAACTTGTGACCCTTAGATAACTATTCGGCTGAAGTCTTGAATCTAATTTTGGCTCGTACATGCGAGATATGTAAAAAGCTTTTTATCAGCGCTTCCCGTAAGAACTTATTCCACATCCGCAATTTTTATGACTGCTGAAAACCGATATTTTCTTTAAATCTAATGTTTTTGCTCACATATTAACAGAAAAGCGTACACATGTACAGCAAGTTCACTTTAAAAACAAACCATATGTTTGTGAAAAGTGTGGACAATCGTTTGGAGCACAGTCGGCGCTTACAACTCATGCCGCAAGCCACGCAAGTGAACGGACATTTAATTGCGATGATCCAAAGTGTACAGTAATGTTTAAATCACAATTCGGTGCAAAAAAACATTTTGATGAGGTACATCTTAAGAAATTCGAGACATTATGTCCTCACTGCGGCAAAAGATTCGGGAAAAATAGCTCCCTGCAGCGTCATATCTTCACTGTTCATACTGAAAACGCACCCAGGAATTTCAAGTGTCACATCTGTCCCAAGGCTTTCATGACCAAGACGCTTTTAAATCTGCACTTGAAATGCAGATCTCATGGAGGACCAGGTTTAAAAAAGCGAAAATGGATTCCTAAACACGTCAGACTTCAAATGAAAATCGGTAAGGGGCTTATTTCTCCTACCCTCGAAACCCAATCTCAACCTACTTCAGTCGTAGTATTTGAGCCTCTCAACTGACATAAATTCTAGACTGCTAAAGTGATACCTTTGAGTAGAATAATAATTATTATAAAATCTAAATAAAATATGAGACTGACATGAATTCTTAACTTTTAATTTTGGAGATGATTTACTTATTGCTCCTGCTCCATCAATCGTGCATTTATAAGTAGCCAGAATAACAAATACTAATCTATAGGTATCATAAAATACATTTTTCATAAAAAATGACTTGTATCTTGTCTGGAATCTGTCATCTCCTGTAAATGGAAAAATAAGACTGAATGAAGTTATTCCTACTATCCTACTCGCCCCGTATTTGATTGGATTTTGTGAGTAGAACCCAAGATGTGATTTGATGTGTACGAATTGAAAACCGTAAAGTGAAAGCAAAACAAGACAATGTCTATGAAGAAGTTTATTTGTGTGCTGTTTTATAATAGCTGAATGCATCCAGGTCAGATTACATTTGGTTTAAAACACTTGATAAGAAACAACATGGGTGACTGCTTTGTTTGTGGTCGACTTGCTGTTCCTCTGTCAGCTGTACAGCGGAAGTCGTCTTTGAAAGCTGAGACATTCGAGGATCAGCTGGTGGTCATCTACTTTTTCCAGAAGTTTTTCAATGTTCCCCTTCTGGAAGAAAGCAGCGAAGGTTGTGACGCTGATGAAGATCTGTCGACGCTGGAAAAGTTTGGGTAATCCCGTCACCCGTAGAATGGGTGAATTTCTGCGGGACGTGTTGTCTAATGATTCGTCGAGCTAAAGGATTGCACGATCAACTGGTGAAGATTGAGATGCAGCTGAAGGACATGAGGACAAAAATTGAAGGGAAGATTTCTAAAAGTTATGCGAAAGATGTAAATGCTGATATGCCACTGAAGTATTGGGTGAGTCAATATACACAGAGAAAGATTCATGAGAAAAATGAAATCATCTCTGAGGAGGGGACTAAAAGGAGCGGTCAAATCAAAGCGACCAAGCGGTCAAGCGGTCACCGCTGTAGCGGTCGATCACGGCACAGCGGTCGACAAACGACAAAGCGGTAAGCTTGATCGCGTTGACGTCGACCGCTATCATACTACTGACCGCTTAGTATACCACCACCACTGGTAACTGACCGCTTAGTATACCACCACCACTGGTAACTGACCGCTTAGTATACCACCACCACTGGTAACTGACCGCTTAG
>JAQGAD010001636.1:0-18056 GCA_034696625.1 Isotomurus palustris | reverse complement strand
GTTAAATCAGCGAATAATTAAGTAATTTTTTATTCTGCCAATTAACTTTATATGGAAGGATGTTCTCGTGAGAACTCGGCTTGAGAACATACCTCCACGTCAAGAGTAGCTGAGATATAAGGAAAAAACGAATGCCTGGGGGAAGGTGACACGTGTTAAAGAGATAGGGAAGTTAGTTTTTTATAGTTCTTTTAATACGAGTTTTACGAGTTTTAACTTCTAACTTTAAGCGAGGTTGAGAGGGTTAATAACTGTCAATTTTCTAAATCTTGTGAAATAAAAGTTCGTAGAAGTACAATAGCTGTATGGCATGGCATTGTCATTATTACTGTAAGAGACTTGGAGAGGAGAGAGGAAAGTTGTTAGAAGAGATTTATAAGAATGACAGGATGACATTATGGTTTGGTAGTATGTCTGTGTGTGTTACTGTGTTTGCTGATAATGTGAGGCGTAATTTCATATGAGGAAGGAAGTTATGTTTTTAGGGTGGAAAATGAGGATCATTAGCTTTTGTCAAAGTGTCAGATAAGGTTTTAGCCTTTGGAGAAAGTAGAAAAGTTTTTGGAAAGAGAAAGTTCACTTGTGCTGCTTTTGGGTGTTTTTTCGCTTCCGGTTTACTGTGTTGGCTATAATTTGGGTAATTTCGACAAGGAAATCTTTGACGTGGAGTAATCCTTTGGTACGTCAGTAGGTTGAGAGTCTTGGGAGTAGGATTTCGAATTGAGAGTACTTAAGTAGCTGGTTGATACACTTTTACTTTTACTGGCAATAGCAAAGGGAAAGGATGTAAGGATGAATTTTTAAAACGTAGAAAAATAAGAATAGGAGGCTTTTTGAGGAAATAAAACTTACAGAAGGTCAGAAAGTGTAGCAGGCAAATGAGCTTTGAGTTTAGACTAAAAGGTTCTCGCTTGAAGTAGAACTTCTCTACCCGTCAGTATCTGACGGAAATGGAAGGCAAAGAAGGCTTAAATAATATAATGTTAGACTTACCACTTTATACTTTTGCGAGATCGTAGTCTTGTTTTGTATGGAAGTAAGTTGATGTTGCGTCAAGAAGTAGAAAATAGTATTTAAGGTGTACTCCAAGTTCTTGGAACTGGCTTTTTTCGAAGTTGGAAGCGATTGAGTATATTTTTTATACGTACGGTACGAGTGTACATGATTCTGCGGAAGTTCATCGGAGTGGAAGGTGCGAAGGTCTGACGATAAAAGGTCTGCTGCATCTGAAGAGACGCTTGTTTTGTTGTAAGTGATTTTTTAATTTCAAATTTCTAGTGCGACGGTGGATTAGTTGGAGACTCTTGTTTGGGAGGTGTGGTTATGAATGTTGAACTTTGATTTGCCTGAGTCCTTGAGGATGAAGTTGGGTCGTTTGTAGAAGGAGTAAATTCATCTTCTTCCGTAGAAATGTTGTTGGTAGGATGCAGAATGAATTCGGTGGTTGTGCTGGTGCATTTAGTAGGTGTGGGTGTAACTGTAGACGAGGACTTTTGGAAAGCATTGAAAACACGAAGTTGCACCCATCCTCCGATATCAGTGTCAGCGCTAATGGTTTGGTCTGAAGTGCTGTAATGGAATTGAGAGAATCAAAGCTGCATTTAGAAATGTTGACAATACACAACTACACGAGAGTATGAATAGAGTTGGAGATTCTCAAGTAGTAAGATTGAGTTGACAGTCAACACCAGAGAATGAATTCGTTTTCGCTTGTGCCATTGGAAATTATTGGATGCAAGGTGGATATGGGATTGAGGTTTGAGTGCAAAGACTACGGAGAAAGCAGGAAAGTTGTTTGTGAGACTGTTGGAACTTCTGAAGCTTAGATGTGGTAGAAAGTTGAATATAGGAAATGTCGAAATGTTGTGGAGGATCAAAAAGATTTAAATGAGCTGGCAGAGGATGGACTCAATTAAAAATCCTCGGGGATGTATGTCATCATCACTACCAAATGGAAAACAATACCTTTCGGAAACTGAGCATTGCAGCTAAAAAGTTTCAACTGAAAAGTTGGTTGATAGTTGTATGGCAGTTAAATACGGAAAAAGTTTGGTTCGGGACGTGATAGAACAATAGTGAATAGAATGTTAATTAAGGATAAGCTGCTATGTATTCAGGAGCTTACATGTAAAATTCTATGCAATTTTAAAAGAAAGAAATCATAAAATTCATGAACAAAATTAATACAGTAGAATACACACTGTGTGAGAGAATGGTGAAAATTCATATGGAAAAGTTTAAACGGCTAAACTTATTCGAAACTATTCATTTTCGGTCGTGATGATAGAATCATAGAATATGTGTGCTGCTCCTTCATGTCAGAAACACTCCCGGTTCCCCGGAGAGCAGCTGAATAGTCACGGGATATTTTTTATTAGGAGTTTTATTTGTATGCCCTTTGATTTATTGTCTTTTGTGCATATTCAGCAATTCAGCACATTCGCACAGGGAAAGTTTCGTTTGGTCTTTGCAAGCAATCGTAATTCGTAATCATGAGAATGAAAGGGAGAGTCTCTCTCGAGAGTCGAGACTCAGGAGAAAACCCGTGAAGAAAGTCTTTAGGGAATATTATAGGCAGTTTCGCAATACCCCAGATTTCCCTTTCAAAGAAACTGCATGAATGGTTTTGCATTTACTAGTTTTCGCAGAAGCTGGTGAAAGATATTCTAGAGATTCTAGACTTGCTTTCTGCTATAGATAGTTTTCTATTGAGTGTGAGATGTGAAAGCAGTAGTGTACGTAATTGTGCTTATCTTTATTGGAAAAATATAATAAAGGGGAGAATATGTGCGGAGTGGAGTAAATTGAGGAGGTTCGATGTGAATGTTGTTCATTGTTCATTCCTTGCGTGTGTCAGCGGGTGCATTTTGTTTAAAGGAGAGTGAAAGTTGGATGTTGGAAATGAAGTTGGAGAGCAGGGAGACTGGGGGACTGTTCCTAGTATAAAAAGATATGGATGAATGGCTGATTTGTCTTTTCTGCTCTGATTCCCTAATAGGAATAAAATGCATGTGACTTTTTCCTTCGTGAATCACGAAAGGTGGCTTACAGAAGCTGCCTTTTGGTAGCTTTGAAATTAAAAGGGAAATCAATCGTTCTAATGGTTTTCACAGTCAACAGTCTAGAATTATTATACGCAATCTGTTATCACTTTTGTTAGTTATTGTAGTGCAGCTCGTTAACTAGAAACTAGAAAACTGGGATGGAATTTCTTCCGAAAAAGAGAAGACAAAATTGACGTAAGGGAAGCCTACTTCGTTCTCTCAATTTTGAGTTCAATTAAGTTACCTCTCGAGCTTTTATCAGAAATAACGAGTTTGAGAAAAGACTGTAAATCGGATAGGAGATTTTTGGAACAAGGTTGGGACGTATGCAAAAATTGGGAATTTTTGTAGCTTATACTTTATTATATAGTTTTAGTTATTACGCTCATTTTTTCGTGAAACCTAATTGCATTCCCTGACAATTGAGTATAAAGAAACATAAATCAGCTTTCTTTTTGAACGGTCCAGATTTCTTTTTCTCGAAGAAAAATTTAAGTCGCGTGTTCTGGGAAAAATGGTTGCAAAACTAGTAATTGGAAAGTGCCTAATTTTGGTTTATAAAAACGTGCGAGCTGAATTCCATGGCCCAGGTGCAATAAAAACAAACGGCTGCTCAGAAATTCAGAAGTCGGTCTTAGAATCACAGATTGCAGAATATTTTGAATGCTTGGAGATGCATGAAAGAAGATGTGAAGAAACTTCACCCTTTACGAAGCTTGTGTAATTACCTCGTGAGATTCCTGCTGATATTGCTTTCTTTGTAAGTCATTAATTAAACATAACACGGGTATGCAGCAGAGCAAAAGTTAATTGAAGTGACCCTAAGATAGCAAACAAGGAATAAATGATTTCTGTATTTTTATTTTTTTAATTTAAGTTTTCCTTCAGCGTTTGAGCATTTGTTCTGTTTCTTGGGGCCCTTTTAAACTAAAAATGAAATAAAACTCGAAGGAGACTTGTGACAATATGTTCCCATTTTAGGTTCAAACAGGAAACTAAAGTAGCAAACGAGCTTCCAAAGAACTTTAAAATTGGGGGGAGGGGGGGGGGGGTTAATGCTAAAAGATAGGAGACATGTGTATCAAAAAGGTAAAACGCACGTTAACTGTATATAGCTGGGAAAGGAACCTGATGTTTCAAATGTCGTACATGTTTTGGAATGTTGACTTTAAAGTTCAAATAAGCTGTGTAAATGATGAAAATATTTGAATAGAGAAAGTTTCGAAGTTTCCGTTTCAGTTTTAATGTGTGTGGGTAGTGGGAAGTAATGAGTACGTCATACGTCTGTGAATTTGTATATATTAGCACACACGCGTTGATAGTTGAGGTTTTTATCTAAATGAAAATTCTTTTTGCCAGGTGGCTGCACTCAGAAATCACGTAAGGATGAGTGATCAAAGACTTGAGAGTGAGTATTACGTTTTACAACTAGGCATATTTACTGAAGGAAATTGGAGGTTGGAATGATGGAAGTTTTTTGGAATGAAGGAATACAAAACACAGTTCTAAAGACCGCAGCATACGTGTGTGCATTCATTTTCCAGATGGTTGTCGCAATAGTAAGCATTGTGTAATAACAATTTTATTAATACCTGAGTTCTCATCACAAAAGTCTTCCTGTACTTCTACTTCCAATCTTTTCACATTGGTTTCCAAGTCCAATTCCTGGAGCATTACTTCCATTCGTAATTAGACTTCTTCCACAATTTCCGTTGAGATTTAAGGAGCCTCCAACTCCCACGCCACTGCCACCTCCATTTCCTCTGCCTCCACAACTTCTTCCTCGAGTAACGATAACACTCTTAAGCGTTCGAGATTGGGTTGCTGAATAGTGAAGCCCGGAACTTCCGAAGCGTCTCTTGTCCTTCTTCCAGGGAAGACAGTTTCTCATGACTTGGTAAAAAGTAGATCTGAATTTGATATTAATCCAAGCGTATATGATGGGATTGTATGTGGTGTGAGCCATGGCCAACCAGTGGACTACAAAGAAGATATATTCAATGTGGGGAATTTCTGGAGCTGCATCTGGATTCCAGAGTCGTGACAGTTCATTGTAAAGTAGGAAGAGGTTGAGTGGAAGCCAAGCGAGAGTGTAGCCCACCACGACACACAATGTCATCAAGACGGTCTGAAATGTATATGACACACATGGTAAAGGTTAATACATTTGTTTATGTATGGAAGGTTAGAGTTTAAAGGTTAACAACAAGGAATGTTTAAACATTGAGAAGTGGTTCGTAATAATAAAGAAAGTAAAAGTCCATACATTGTGTACACATGCACGTCACGTCACACATGCAAAACACATACTATTACAATACGACTAACAAGACACACCCATTTTGTGAGTTGCAATGCAGTTTTTGAATTTGTATAGAAGCTGTTGAAGCTCCGATAAGCAAAGCTCAATGATAATTAATAAATTAATTAGAGGGTGTTTGTGTGGATAAGTGGAAAGGAGGATACACATTCAAAGTCAAGTCAATAGCTAACCTTGCGTTTGGCCTTGGCATAAAGTCTCTATATATACATTACAATGAGATTAATGTCAAGTGATTTTATTTTCTCGGAGAAGTGAATCTCGAGAAATAATTGCATGTTGTTATTATTTAGGTTAAGTAATGAGTAACGAGTAACCATGCTGTATTAACGTGGTTATGTAAAGATACATAATATAAGCTACATGGTTAAGTACAAAAGTACATGACAAGTAGACTTAAAGACGAATTAAGGAGTGTGTTAAGTGTACCTTGCGTTTAGCCTTGGCTTGTCTCTGGTCTCGGTTGTCTTCAGCTTCTCCAGGGGCCTTTTTGCCCCAGACAGCAATAGCGATGCGTGTGTATGTGAAGATTAGCACAGAAATGGGAAAGAAGTACTGGAGAATCATGAGGGTGAATGAGTATGCCACTCTGATTGTGTTGTTCGGCCAAGCCTGGAATTTAATGAAGAGTCAAGGGATAAATACTCGTCGAAGGTTATACACAGTAAGACTTTAGACAGGAAGGTGTGTAAAGCATGAACACGTAATGCACTTAGGGATTTTAGGAAATCGGCTTTCACTCTTGACATTTGAGATTACTTTTTGTCCCTACATGAGTTCTGGATTGGTTTCGGTTGAAGGATAATCCGCGAGTACATGGGGGATTGTAAAATGCTCGGAAGTGGTTACAGCCTGGTTAGCGTGGTGGCAAAAATGTTTGAGTGTACGGGCAACGGGCGATGAGGATCAAAAGGGATGAAGGTAGGTATTGGGAATCTAGGACAGTGGCGAGTTTCACCTATGAAGTTCCTTGTAGAATTCGAATGAAAGTACAAATGGAGATGGAGCTTACTTCACCACACACCTTTTCTTCTAACATTAGGAAGATTGCATTCTTATTTTTATCTGAATGGCTATAAGTATGAGAGATAAATCATTTGGGGAAAATGAAAGTAAAAAGCTTTTATTCCGAAGATTGTGCTGGTTATTGCAGAAAGTAGGAAAAATTCATGAGATAAATCCGAAGAATGGAAAACCACATAAAGGTCTCAATGTCTCGTGGCTGGTTTCTTTCTATGCAGCATATCTTCCTGCTGGGTATTTTACAACCGAACAAACCATTTGTGACATTTGCACTTTCATTTTTCTCCGGGAACAAAAGGATAGAATGGATAGATTATTTGCAAGTTCTGCGAAAATGTGAGTATAATCCGGGTTGAGTGATTTTGTTTCTAAAGAAAAGAGATGTTGTATTAAAATGGGGGAAATTCATAAAATTCTTTTCGGGAAAGAAGATGTGAATTCGAATTTGGGATGTGGATGAACACTGAACACATGCAAGTAATTGACTGGTGAGCTAAGACAGACTGACTTGGAAGATTTCTCAAGGCTGGGAAATTCTGGGGCAATTCATAAAGTCCTTGCGATGAAGAGGTTTAAGTTTTCATGGTTTAGAAGTTTTTGAGGAAAGCGTATGTACGTATACAGTGAGTGAGTGGTGGATTAGGATTTCATGAATTATGCATAAAGAGCAAAAGTGGGGTTGATGTACATTTCAAACACATGTGTAAAGTAAAGTTGACTGCTGTGGACGTGGACTGGCAGTCGGTAGTGTGTGTTAGGCTGCTGGCTTTTGGGAATTGTATAAGGTAAATACCCCAGAGACAACTTAATCTGGATGGATGGAACGGTTATCTTTAATACAGAGCGGAGGAACATCTTGTTCATTACTCACAAGTGTTTTCTCCCGATATTGGATTGCTACTTAAATATATATACCTACATACTTCGATACACTAGCTTTCTCTTATGATTCCCTCCTGTCTCTTTAGATTAGATGGAACTGAAAGAGCATACAGTATATGGCAGCAGCAGAGGGACTTTATTTCTATCTGTGTGAGTGTCCATTCTTTCCCAAGTTATATAGCCATGTCGCGACTTTCACCAGTGCAGTCGCGAATGAAGTGATACAATCTTTCCATAACAAGTCTATACACAAAATGTGTGCCTTTAGCCTGTATATAAATTAATATTATACTGAAGATATAGTATACCGGAAGGAAGATTACATTTTGACTTGACTCACTTGACTTTTTCGCAACCCAGCACATGTATAACTTGATGGGATGTGAAAAGAAGTCATCAACTTTTGATGAGATACTTTCACTTTTGGAGAAAAGTCAGTGGAGACACAGGATAAGGAGAACATGTTCTTGTAGGTTAAGAAAATAGTTCATTATACGAGTTTTTGTGCAGTGTATAAAAACTATGTGTAAAATAATTGGCTGTGGTCTTGCGGTTTAAGTGTTTATAGTTGTTTAAGTTACTTTAACGAAGGAAATTTGTCCTTGACGTTAAGAATTTGGAGCTGAACGACGAAGTATACTGACTGCGTGGGTGGGTTTCATTGGTTTATTCATTGCTGTTTTATATAAGACATGGTGTGATGGGGTTCAAGATTATTGGACCACTTGAACTTGACGTTGATTTGGACTTCAAGGAAGAAGAAAAAATGTGACTTGGTGAAAGGAGATGCTAGAAGTGTCTTCTTTCCGTAGCGAAATAAATTGACAGGACATGTGAGGGAAAGAAGGAGTCTAAAGGTTAATACAAGTGGAATTTAGAATTGGTGATGGTGACAAGAGACAAGATCCAAAAGGTAGTCGGGTTAACAGGATTTCGCACTTTCTCTTGACACCTACTTACTGAATTGACTTACTTTGACTGACTGACACTTAATTCAAAGATTCAAACGTGTAAAGTTGCGTACTTAACTCTCATAAATAGTAATGCTAAATTGGATTTTATTCTAGGAAAGAGCTTTTGGATGTGTTTAGTGTATCTGACTGAAGGAATCGAAATGACAAAACTCAAAATGAGCGATTTCACAAGTAGATCTGTAATTAAATTAAGTCTGAAGTGATTTTGACTGATTCGTTGAAAACCAACAAGATTTCAACACAGTTTCCTTTGAGAGGCACCTACACATGATGTAATCGTGAATGGATCAAACTTGGTATTTGAGCTTTTGAGTCTTTTAGGGACTTTGAATGATTCTCAGTATTAATTACGATTGCTTGTTAAATGGAAATGAGCGTAGGTTGTTGTACAGGGCTGTTTCTGTCTCTCACAGGGACATTATTTTACATTAGATAGAGACCTTCGTATGCAATTCACGTCAGAATCCTCCCTGCGAAAAATGCTCTTTCAACACGAGAAAGAGGAATTCTGCAAATCTTCTGTACGCTGCGATAGTCGAGATAGAAGGTGAAAGAAAAACTAACAAGTCATTGAGCACACGAAAGTCTTTTCAGGGTCTTTTGTTAAATTCTTAGGATAGGTTGATTGGTCCCTTAACTCTCATCTCACCTTTTGAAGCAATAAAAACAAGTTTTCTTTTTTTTAACTTTCGCCTGTTGGATTGAGGGCTTTAGAAGGAGACTACACACACAGATAACCGATGAACCGATCGACGATCAACTCAACATAGTGCAATCAAGTAATCGAAGCGAGACATTCTTCTTTCAAGTCATTCATACAAACCTCCGATCGGGATTGAAAGGAATTATTGGAGAGGACAAGGGAGAGCGGAGATAGAGAAAGAAGAACACTGAACCACTGGACTTCGTAGGCCTGATGGACTAGTTGGAAGTTGAACGGACTTGTCTTCGGGGCTTTTGTGTGGATTGTGGATGAAAGTCTATTAGATTTTGTGAACGGTGAAACGTAAGAACTGTAAGAACGATGGGAGTCTAAATTCTAAATTGAGAAAGAACCTAGCCTAGCGAGAAGAAGCTCGAATATCGAAAGGAGAGAAAGGCTAAAGCAGCTTATAAACTGAATGTTGTATAAAATGAATGGGATAGACTTTTGGCCATTTGATTCACCAAAAATGGGACACACTCCATTTCACTTCAATTTTAATCGAATTCTCGCTAGAAAGGACAGACACAAGTCATATTACATTGCGAATGCACGAGACGTGTGAGATTCGAAGGAGATCATCATTGTGCAATTCTCTGGGAGATTTTGGCAGACTCGTCTTTTGAGTATTTTTGAAAGGCGATTTTTCGATTTCATATAGATACACTACATGTTCATTTCCACGAGAGAAAGTGTTATATCATTATTATATCGTTGCATAATATGTATTAAAGGAAAAGGTGGGAGCTTATTACCTCTTCACACAAGGGAACTCCTCTCACTTCATCTTCATACAGACGAGTGAAGATAGCAATGGGCATTGCTGTAAGGACAGCGACAATCCATATGACCACAATAGCAAAGATAGCCTGGGTTCTTCGTATTCTTGGCCTCAAAGGGTAGAGAATAGCGATGTAGCGATCAATTGCCAAAGCAATGAGAGTATAAGCTGATACGAAGACGCAGACAGCTTGGGCAGAGCAGACGATGTAACAGAGGAATTGTCCGAATGGCCAATACTGACTGAGGACAGGGATGTACGAGAAAGGGACGCAGAGGAGAGCCATGAGCAGATCTCCCAGGGCGAGATTTCCTGTGTGGAGAAAGTTAAGAACTTTTACTATAAGAAGGACTCTTAGCGATGAGTAATAAACCACAACAGGTTCGTAAGACTTACCTATGAGGTAATTAGTGACAGTCCTCATTCTGGGGAAAGAGCCGACCAAGTAAACCACAAGGACGTTTCCGAGAACGGCAGAGACGAAGACGGCGTTGTACAGGATGTAAATGCAGACTCGGAATGTAAAAGAGAATTGGTATCCGTCGTCAATGAAGGAGTCGTTGAAGGAAGAGTTGTACTGGGAGAAGTTGTAGTCTACCGTTGAATCTGAGTATTCCACGGTCATGAGGTCACTGGAGGGTGAGGAAAGGTACCTCAGGGGTTCAGTCAGGTTACTCCGTTCCTCCATAATTGACGCACAAGGTTGTTGTTGTTATGTTGTCACTGCTACTGCTGCTGATCCTGCTGCTTCTGTCTTTTGACTTTCACTGAGATTAATTCATACGGAAATAAATTGTTATTGCAAAAATATTTCTCAATCGTTTATGGAAAGGATACATGTGGGAAGTCTTTGGTCCTTTTATACTCGTTGTTGTCCACTTTATTGACTTTTGTACCTTGTGTGTAATAAATGAATGGTAGTGTGTCCTATTAGTTAACTGTTAGTCGCAGTTTGTACTTTGTAGTAGGTACATGTTTTTTGCTAATAATAGTGCAATTGCTATTCTCCCGGAAGAAATTCGGACATGCAGTAAAAGGAAATAAGGAAGCATCGAAAACTTCTTGTTAGCTCGTATAGCTTTGGTCTGTGTCTGTAAAAGAATATAAAGGAATTTCATGTAGTGTTTTTCATGGAAATGTGTCCAGTGCTTCCGTGTGTAGTTGTTGTGTGCTGAGACTTTGAGTGTACATTAGCAGACTACTGGTGAAATTCAACAGGAAACTGCCAACCACCAGGTTGTGTGTGTTCCACTGTATTGCTAACACTGTGTTGTGTAGCGAATGTGTGTGTCTCTGGAGAGTTGGGAATCGGAAAACGGAGGTGACATGACACGACACAGGCGACAGAAGACAAAAGGGCTGTATGGTTTAAAGGATAGGAAGTTAGAGTCCCTAAAGAGAGTAATAAAAGTCCAAGTTTTAGGACGGATGATCATAAATCGTAAAAATCCTTCGTTGGGAGTTTTAAAAGGTTGGATGAGCTACTTGAGAGACTTGAGAGAATTTTTAGAGGTCTTGGGAGACCTTAGAGAAAAAGGAAGTTGAAGGAAGGCTCGGATTACCTACGCTGAACCGCATGGTGTTCCTATAGAATGGCTTAAATGTTGTAGCGTAAGTCTTTAGGGAGCCCATCTACAGTGTACGCGGCGCAGTAGTTTAATAGTAGTCGCAATGTACAGTTATTTATAATTGTATGTTTTGTTGCTTTGCATGGGGAATTAAAGTGAAGTTTGGGGATGCTTTACTAGTCATGCAGATCTGTTTTTACGGAGAAAGTTTTTGTAGATTTTCCAAGTGACTTCTCAAAGGATGGGTGGAATGTGAATTGCACAGCCAAAAGGGAACAAAGGCAGGATGAATAGAAGAAAGTAAAGAATATGCGGAAAACAAAAAGAAAGGCAGCCCTGACCTCAGCTGCGTCTGCATTTGAAATTTTTTAATAAATACTGAAGGTGTTTACGTAACATATATACAGAAAGAGAGGAGTACGTGTAAAAGATAGTGAGGAGCTTTTGATGCATGTTAAATGAGGAGGTGAAAAGTAGTTCAATTCTGTGGAAGTAAAGTGGATGTCGTTGAGTTGTAGTTTGGTTTGTTGAAGTCAGTTGTTGGAATTAATTGGGGGGAGAATTGGACACGAAAAGCGTTGTGTCTGAGACTAAAAAGGTGAATTGCGGATTTGCCTGTGTGAAAGGAGTTTGAAATTGTGCTCAAAACTGTTATAGGAAGTAGGACTGATGGGACGTGAAATGGAGGTGATGTGTTGAAAACGGAAATTACAGGGAACTTAAATGACCACGTTTATTTGGAGTAATGAATGGTTTTCAAACAAAAACTGTCACATCGCGTCTAGCATACATGAAAAGGTTGAAAGTTTGGAATGCAAAGGAAACGCAACATGCAAGTTGAAAGGGAAATTGAAAGAGAAAATGGATTCGTTGAAATTACAAAGTGACGAGAGTTTATTATACAATTTATTGCACGAGTAGCAATAATTTACAGTTTACATGTGATTTAATTTACTTGCATTAATGCAATTGCGGAATCAACGAGAACATGCGACTTTGATGGTTTGGGAGAGGAATTTTGCGGCACATCAAGCAACAGTGAAGCATGCATACATTAATTGGGAATTGGGTTTGGAGGTATTAAGGGAAATGATATTGGTTTTGGTTTTAGGTGAAAATCCCGTAGGAACGTTGAGTAGTCCGAGTGGGCTGTAGGGTGTCTGTAAGTAATTTGCAATATTCGGAGTGAATTGAGGAAGGGGGGGTTCCGGAAAGTAAAAGTGGAAGGACGCATTCATAGTCAAGTGTAGAGCAGTAGCTTGAAGATGAAATTGTGTTTATTTTACAAATGAGAAAGACGGGTTGGCGTGTGTCAAGTGTCAAGGTCTGTGAATTTACGTAAAGAGAATATTGGACGCAGAGAAGAGATTATCTTTCCTGAAACAGAATGGATTAAGCGAAGAAGCACGTTGTTTTAATAGAATGTGCTTATAGTAGATAGCATAAGATTTAGTAAGAAAAGTAAATCAGGAATTACGCGTCTTCTTAGAAGAAGTCTTAAGCTTTTAATGGGACTTTTGTTCAAAGTGGGCATTTATTTGAAGATTGACTAGAACAGTAGGACACTAAATATAAAGGCATATTTGGCATGAGGAGGGTCAGTGGGACAGAATTAATTGCATGTTTTATTCAAACATTAAACAGTATTATCCTTCGATTTCCCTTGTCACTGTCACTGAGCTGTGCGATCACACCAGAGAACATGAAATGAAGTAACTTTCTCAGAAGTCCTGTGTATGTGGGTTGATAGTTTAGTTTATAGGAAAACATAAAATCATACAGACTGAGGCTTTTGTCTCGTCTCTCTTATCTTTTGAGTTGCTGCTGTGTTCCTCCCACTCGATTTTAAGGAGAATGAATCATGTTCATCTCTGACTACCAAACTTTGCGTCTTCTTTTTGTTTACGGATTTAGGGATACTGGCTTAATACCAGCTAGTGTAATATAGTACATTTATAGTGTAATGTATATATAGACTGAATGAAGACTAAAGTTCCAAGCTTCCACCAGCTTTACACTAAATACATAAATTGATGGCACCTTGTATTTCGGCTTAAAATTCCCTTGTGCATTTGAAAGATAAAGAGTATGACTTGAGCTTTAGTGCACACTGCATTTTACATGTAATTTCTATCATAAAGCTCACACAAATCGCAAAATGGGCAATATAGTAACATACAAACATAGGGAAAGTAGCTGACTGAGCAGCAAAGGCTAAAGGCGAAGGCTGTCATATTTTAAAATAAATGTTCCCCTTGAAACATGTATAAAGATCGAGGGTGCGATTTAAGCACAACAAGACGATGAATAAGAGAGGACGTGTGAGAAGTACATGAAATAAACGAGGTAGAGTGAAATCACTTTTATATATTCTTTGGGTATAAAAAACAAGTCATCAATCAATCACTTAAAAGACTATCACGGGGAGATAAAGACGCAAGATTGACTCAGAATTCTGGGAGTCTCACACCTGCACAAGGAATGTTGTAGGATGTGGGGAGAAATCTCTGTTACGTGTAAAGTAGAAATGAGTCTTGTAATGTTGAATGTGTATACTTTTTCTTATGTAAAGTGTAATCGTGGACTTGTGTGTCTACGTTAATGGAAGCAAAAACGACGGAACTCTCTTACCTTCACGTCAGACATCCGGAAAAATGCACATTCAGCATGGCCATTAGGAAAGTTGAGAATGTTTTGAATGGCTTCTGGTTGATTGATAGAAAGCAGCGAGAGAGAGAGATTCACACAACTGTTCGCAGGATATAAGTGAACTTCAACTTCTTATGTTTCCCACAGTTCGCACATATATACTTAATGTACGTAAATGTACACACACAAATTCAGGATCAATTTCACCATTAATTTGAAATATGACACGTACTTTTCTTTCCCTCAAAATAGTTTGCGTGTGTAATAAAGTAACTACGAAGGACTGAAGATGACTTTAAGGATGGGTCGTTGGCGAGTGTTCTTGTTAGTTTGTGAGGGACGAGTGAAGTTTCTCACAGAGAAAGTTAGCAACTTGTTTTATTACTAGTTACTTGTTAGTGAAGAAGTTGAGGAAACACTTGAGTTTTGAGATATTTTGGAATGTCTTGTCAAACGGGGTGAATTTGGAGTGCTTGTTGAGTATGAGACACTCAACGAAGGGTGCACAGAGTTGCACGCAGAGATATCGATGAATGAAGGACCGAAGGATGACGACGAAGAAGATGAAGTACAGGAGAAGTCAACGAGTTCTTGAAGTAAAGGAAGTCTTGGTTGGAAGTATGACAAGAAGGAGTGATGTATGAAAGATGAAGTATCAATGATTTTGTATTGTAGTAATCTTGTGATTTGTGAATGAAAGAGCGACACCGCGAGTTGTTCTTGTTGGTCACACTACACCGAATTCCCCGCAACGACTGAGGGCTTCTTGTGGGAGAGATGAGCGATATAAAGAAAGACGCTTATTCTGAGGAGAAACTGCCGACACCGATAACTCGGGTATTTCTCTGTACAGTGCAGTAAGGTATAAATTGTATGAAGCGTCATGGATGTTGGATAGTCCGTAGCTGTGTGGATTGTAGATGCAAGTCTTGAGATTTTGCACACTAGTCCAGATTATTGCAAACTGCATAGAAGCTCAAATGCTGAGAGCAAAGGAGATTTTGGAGTGGAGAGAGAAAAAGACATGAGAGAGGGTTGAGTTTCAGTTTAATTTGTCAAGATTCTGCTGTGGAGATGCTTAGAGATCATCTCAGGATGATTGGAGGACTCCTTCTGTAATACGAAAATGAAAGAGCTGGATCAGTTCTATTGTGCTGGATGTGGAATTGGCTTAGTTATTAGCTAAGTATGTAAAAGTGGAGTACAATATTGTACAGGTCCTACAGATTTTAATTTCATGTGGGATGTAAATTCTTAGAAATTCAATTCGAGGTACGCGACTCACTTGAAACCTCTGTTAATCATTAAGCTAAGGATGTGGATGGAGACCTGGCTGGGCACTTATTGTTAGTGGAATGAAGAATGAATTTAAAATTGTGGAAGGAGAAGTAGACTAGACGTGAACAAATGTGAGTGGGATTTTGAGATCACTCTCCGGAGAGAAATTAATTGCAGATTGATGAGCATGAGTGGATATCAATGATAGCGAACGATGCATTTAATGATTTATTTTGTTAGCAGATGGACAGGGTTTTGTTTGGCTGAGTTATAGAACCTTTCGGATAATTGGAATTTTGGAAAATGTCTTAATACTTTTTGGAGATTTCTTTCCCATCTTTCAGAGATAATCGTGTGTTGGAAAGCAGGGACAAGTTGCAGACGAAATATAAATGTGATTGATATAATAGGAAATGTAAATTGGACGTGTAATTTATTTTGTCCGAGGAGAGTCCTCCTCCCCCTCCAATTTCTCTGCAGAATATGACAGGTAAATTGATGTGAAAGTGGAGCACACACGATGCACGAAATGGATTCACAGGTGGTCTGTGTAGCCGTAGCCTGTAGCCCTTGTTTGTTACTCTGTAACTCTTATTCCGTCTTTTACTTATGGGCTACCTGACTTCCAACTTCTGGACTTGCAATTCCTTCCAGAACATTAGGCAGTTCTTTTAGCAAAGTATGCCCTTCCATAATTCATAAGGTGCTCCCATTCCTGTGTGTGTTTAGTGCTTGTGTCCCAAGACACTTTGGGAATCACATGAATACGCTAAATAATTCACAATTAAAATCGCTCATGTGAGTAAAATGGGGAAGAGAGGACATAGTTTTATTGTGAAATTGTGATTAACAGCGTTAGCCATTAGATGGGTGGTGGAAGCGAGGCAGTGGAAGGCAGAGACTTTTGCGGAAATCATATCTTGTGAAGCTCAAGGAGAGATTGGGGTGTAACATAAGGACTCTTATGCCAAGCAAGTGTTTATTATTCTTGGAATGAGTCAGGTCTTGAAGTCTGAAGGATACAAACAAATAACACTTTTGGTTAGATGGGTGTTGGTGTTGGGAAGTCTTGAAAGTTGGTGAGAGCTTAACAAGTCGAAAAAATGCAGCGTTCGGTTGTTCGGTGCCGTCATTCGTGGAGATATGCATCTGATATATCTATGTAGTTAGTTGCGTATAGTATCAATGTATGGTGTTTAACTGTAAGAAGAAGTGCTTAGTGGGGTTGTTAGCAAGTACTTAACAAGTTAACAAAACTATCATCGCTTAGATTTTCATGGTAATGAAAAGAAGAGTCTGTGTAGTTTAGTAGCTAGTTTGTGTTAAATACTGCGCACTGTTGCTCTTCTTCTGCTTATGCTTGTCTAATCCTTGAATAATCGGAGATTAAACAAATGTGCGATGATGATGAAAGCCAAGACGAAGGAGGGGAGAGTATGAAGAATCACGTTCTTTCTTAAAAACCTAATGCTAACTTGATAATTGACAAGTATGTATGGTTTGACCTAAACTGTTAAATTGAATGGTGAATTTGTGCTAATATACACATAATTGGTTGTGGATGATTGAGACGTACACAAGGAGTGCAGAGATTTACGTATTAATGTGGTTACTATAATTGAAGTCAGCAACCAACCATATAAGTGACAGAAACACAGCTAGAGATCAATACGTTATAACTAATGCTAATTATGCCGTGTGTGTGTGTTCGCCCACTTATATTCACTTATGTAATAATTAAGGATTGAAAGTTAATCTTGGAAGGTTTAACTTTATATATATGCTTGTCAGTTACAGTGTGAAATGTGTAGATATGCAAAATCATAGGTAACTGCTGTAGAGCGAGGGTTGTGACTTGGAAATGAGAGAGAGACAAGTACCCGACAGTTTGTGTTCAGTGGGAATTAAATGTGAGTTGACTTGAGTCTTTAGTAGATTTATAAGGCGCTTGCAGTGGAGATGATACTTATGAGATGCAAGCTTGGAGCGTGACTTTTTAAGCTTTGGAGTGTAATGAACTGTCTTTTAATTATTCACTTGAATATCTTAATGATTAAGATGAAGGAGGAAGTCATCTACGTGGATCTGCGAATCCTATGAATCTTTAATATCCGTTGGGAAGCGTGCATGTCTTTTTAAATGTTGAATGTGTATGATTATGAGCTCTGCTGTGTGTAGCCTTGTTCATGAAAGTTGGATGCGTTTAAGGAAGGATTAATAATCAATTTTTGTTTGCAACGTGGGACTTGGAGAAGACTTATTAGTTTTCGGAAGTTCGTTTTATGAGATCGTTTAGACGATAATTAATCTCAAGACTGGGAAACGAATACGTAACATAGCCTCGTTCAAGATGCATACATTACATAGATATGTATACAGAGTTTCTATCTCTCTAAGACTTAACAAGATGTGCAAAACTTCTAGGAAATGAAAGTTATGATTACTTAATGTTCATGGAACACTTGGCACTTGGTGTCCCACCTGGAGACTAATAAATGGAGAGTTTAATTAGACACACGGGAAAGTCCCTGGAGGGAGAGGAACTGCGGGTTCATTTGTCCATGCATTCTTCCTGATTGGGGCCAAGTTAAGTTTTGGTACACATAAGAATATAAAGGGACGATGTCTGTCGGTTCCGCCAGTTTAGTGCGGAAAAGATTTGCTGGTATAGTTGGCAAAGGAAGGAACCAGTTCCTTCCTTTCGGTTTACCTATAACCTGTAGACACGGCGGACAGCACTGAGCACATCAAGAACGGACGCATTGTGATTTATTCAGACTGTACAAATAGCTGGAGCAGAGATGGGCGCACCCGCCCGGGGTGCGGGTGTTCGG
>JAQGAD010001635.1:0-18056 GCA_034696625.1 Isotomurus palustris | reverse complement strand
TGTGTCTGGTGATGAGGATGCTCTGACATTAACTCCTCACTCTGTGTGTATCATAATTCATCCATCAACTTCTCATCAATGAAGAAGGGTCATCTTGAGTAAGCTCAAATCTTGTAGAAAGCTGAGATAAAACTAGTCCCATCAATTTATCATTACTGAAGAGATTCTACCCTCTACACACAACCAACAGTACAGAATGATGGGTAGTATATAGTTCACTCATTCTTTTTACAACTTTTACTGGCATTACAATTTAAGGAGGGTTAGTCTTCAATCTTCGAACTAATAACTATAATAATAAGAACAGTGGACGCTTTATGGCTTTGTTAGTATTTTAAGGTTTAAAGGTACACGCTTAAGAGTAACACACACGATGGAAATAAAAATGTAGGAGGATGCGACAAAAAAGCCCGATTCTGTAGTTAGAGAGTTGTAAATCAAATGTCAGACCAAAATGGTA
The DNA here is from genome assembly GCA_034696625.1 of Isotomurus palustris. Classification (NCBI taxonomy): domain Eukaryota; kingdom Metazoa; phylum Arthropoda; class Collembola; order Entomobryomorpha; family Isotomidae; genus Isotomurus; species Isotomurus palustris. Next base: position 17,596 of record JAQGAD010001635.1, on the reverse strand, counting down.
TAATCAATGCCAAATTTCCAACTCACTCACGTAGGTGGAACTGACACTTTGTTTGTTACTTACTTTGTAATCACATTGTGAGGAGAGAGGATTCCATTGACTTACATCACATGGACAGTTGATGACGATGTTTTATTTGTGTTAAGATTGATAGCTCAAACTAATTATTATCTGATTTAGATGTGTTATTCGTTCCAACAAACAAATAGTTAAACTCAGCTTGAAACACTTCTTGTCCTCTGATGTGTCTGTATTTTATCGACTAATGATCTCTGTAACTTGCAAGTTATGGTGGACAAAAACTAATACTTAACGAAGTCTTCCATTAATTTTACATTAAGTTTTTCTTAATTCCAGAAGCAGCAATTGTATACTAAGGTAGTCGTTACTTGGGTTCTATTTTGCTAAGCCTTTCATTTGTTTTTCCGTAGTCCAGTCTCCAATACAATTGCAACTTTTTCTGACTTGTTCCTTTAATGTGTTATGGATATGACTTAAATAGTAAAAAGTGTGTTAAACAAAGACTACACATCAAGTTTAAGTTGCGGTTGAATCAGACTGCAGTGTATTATTTTTTCAAATACTCGTAAACGAATGGTGATTGTGAATTGAGCGTACGTATGACTGTGTGTGTAATAATTACTGACTTTAGATGGGAATCGGGAAGACTATTATACCACGTAAATAATTAATTAGTATTGGTTTGTTTCTTACCTTTCTGCCTTGTCACGGTGAATTATAAATCCGTCAGTGTGCCAACCTTGACATTGACATTAATCCATTGTGACTGGGTTACGTAATCAAAGCGCAGATCAATCGATATTATTTTTCATACACCTTTGCGATTTTATTTCATGGAGCAGTTGTCTTTTAATATTCAGATTTCATACACCAATGCAACGTCGATGATTGTGACAGAGACTGTTCAGCGTTAAAACTCAAATGCACAATATGACAGACCATTAATCGTCATACTTTTGGGAGATTAGTTATAAGACTGCTTGTAAGGTAGTATAATATAGAGTTACAGCAAAAAGGGATAATCTTAAGTACGTGTCACTTTTTCTGATCGCAAATCCCGTACCTCCAATGGCTCCAATCCAATCCACTTCCAAACTAATGGACCATTTCCATTTATCGCAATTTTAGGGTTCTTGGGTTCTTTCAAGTGCGAATGCTATTTCCTGTCATCACAATCAGTTCCATCAAAAGTTTTATTGACTTGCGAGAAAAAGTCACAAGATTTCTTACTCCCGTTCGGTCTAACACTGAATATCTCCTTGATTTTTTATCTGTTCTAGTAGGTTAGAGTTAGTAGTAGAGATCACTTCAAAAGACACACAGAAAATCTAAATTGACACTTCTACTGTTACAAGTTCTGCGAGAGTAGATTCTGTTTTAAAATTTCTTTGACTTTGATGCACTTTGAGGTTTAATTTTTATCGAAGAAACAAAGTCAGGTTATATTATCATATAATTTTGGTTGTCTTTCCTTGTGTGATATGTAGATTTAAAATGCTATTTCACAATTTAATCTGTACGTAAATATTTGTATATTTTTATATTGTAATTAGACTCGAATTGAGCTTGTCTGTATCAATAAGCAAAGGTAATGGAGATTTCTCTAAGATTCCTTAGTGCATTCCAATTTAAACTATGTTTTTCGAAGTTGCCTAATTTTCAAACTCTCATAAACTCTGCCTGCTTCCACTATGCAATCGTATCACACTTCCTTTATCTGCTTGCCTGCATTAGCTGCTTTTGAATAAGCCTGGGGGTAAATAATCCAAGTGTAAAAATTGCAAGGATTGTAATTAGCTGAGCATAAAAATTTTTTAGTGTAAAGTAACGACTCAATAATTTTTTAAAGATTAATAATGAGATCAATCTGTGTTCCTGTATTATTCAACAATCAACAGTATGTAACATAGAATAGAAACTGCAGCGTACTCTGTTCTGTATATTTTATCAAATACTCAAAGTACCGCAATGTAGAATGATGAATTAGTAATGTAATAATCACAAGAGAAAAATGCAATGTATATTGAGATCTCCAGATTACTTATAGTAATAGTAATGAGTCGGAACTTGTGTATTAATGTTACATTTTCTAACAGATAAAGAGATCTTTAGTGAACTAACTAAAACGAGGATCTTTACACTTCCACGTTGTGTTTAATCATTGCAAGAAATACAATCTTATTCGTTCGAAAGGAAAATACAAATAACACAACCTGGTTGCAATATTTATGATAATTAACTTGTGTAATATACTTATATGCCGTGTGTTTTACACTAAAGTAAAAGTATATATTAATAAGAAATTCTTGAGAGGATGTTATTTGTTTGGTTAAAATGATGTGAAGAATGCAGCGAGGAAGGAAGTGTTGTATGAAGTATGAATAACAGCCTAGCCCTGCTGATATACACAAGAACATCAGACAATCAGACAATCAGACTGTACGGGAGAAATAGGAGACCCACTTTTCAACGAAAGCTTACGAGAACCCTCAATATTCACTAGATGCATTTCTAGTTTCTACTATTCCCTTTTCCCATGCTGCAAAGAGACTTGCACCCAATCCTCAAATGTTTCTAATAATGCACCAGGACTCCCATCCCAACTTTTTCAAGGGTCTCACTGATCTCAATAACACGGAGCATACATTTCATAGACAAAAAATGAAGTAATGTAAACATTTCGGAACTTGAGAAAGACGGTCTCAGTGTTCGTGATCACTTCAAAAGCATAAAAGGGTTTCATTTAATGTTGGTTGTTGGTAACCAATCTCAATAACCAGATAGAATCACGTTGAGAGTTTTACTTGCTGTAGTAATAAAATAAAGCTGTCCAAGTGGTTGAAACATTTTTTACCTCTGGAGAACCAACGAGACAGAAAGACATCACATCAGCATGTCATGATGATGAGAACCACTTAATGTAATCCTGGATCCCAATGTTTGAAACAAGTATAAGTTGCCCGTACACTTTCCATCAGATGTTTTTCTCTCTCCCATTTATTTCTTAAAATAATTATTCGTCCTTCCTTTATTATTGTGCCCAGTTCCCTTTCAATTTGCAATGTGTTTGTGCGTAGTTGTAATTGTTAGTTCCTAAATCGGGACAACATATTTTGCACACAACATTTTACACATATAGTTTAATCTTAAAGCACGCTGTATACCGGTGACTGGTGACACATGAAATAGATAAACACTCTTACTGCTCAACTGCTCACAACTGCAACTCACATGTGTGTAAATTAATACAAATATTATTTACAGAATTGGGATGTGGTTGAATTTGTCAAGTCAAAGTTTGTCTATTGTTAATTTCAGATACAAAAGAAGTCGAATTGACGTTCAGTTACCATTCGAAAAGTGTTATTTTCTAGTTGATTAAGACATTGAGAACAGCACGACAATGTAATTTGAAATTGCACAATACTGTTCGCAGACAGCTTAATTAACTTATACTGTGAATTGCAGGTTTGCAAAGTACTTTACAATGAGTTACACAAGACTCCGGCGAAGGGCTGTGCGAAATACTGTCACCGGAGCGAAATGGATTTTGCGAAATAAGCAACTACCTTTGTAATCCATCTAATTTACAATGATTGATATTTTATTTCCGGTACACACAAATCTTAATACTAAGTTCATTTTTACGATCTTTCAGCTTTGTGATTGCAAGTGGATTCTTCGCAAAGACAGCAGATGCAGCAGCAAAGGAATCAGAATTAGACAAACTATTAAAGTCATTCATGGCGGAGACTCTCACGCCCCGAAAAACTTTAGAGGAAAACCCGGATGACATGAAAGTTCGGATGGAACTTATGATAATGGGAATTCAGGTGTGTGTGATCAGCGTAGTTTGTTTCACAGACACGAATCCAAAAGTTTGTAACGCTAAATTGTTATTAGGCTGAATTCTGTCGAGCCTTGGAAAAGGAAGAAAGCGAATTCCCTGCGAAGTTCCGAGTTGACCGGTGGACTCGGGAAGAAGGGGGTGGAGGAGTTACATGCATAATTCAGGACGGCCATGTTTTCGAAAAAGCTGGAGTTAACATTTCAGTTGTTCATGGAAATCTGCCTCCTGGAGCTGTTGCCCAAATGAAGTCAAGGTACAGATGAGTCTCCTGACCTGAATCATTCTGCGATCACGCCGTTTTAATTGTCTTCTTGTTAATGCAGAGGCAAAGAGCTCAAAGGCAAGACACTCCCATTCTACGCTCTGGGAATCAGCAGCGTCATCCACCCCAGAAACCCATACGTCCCCACCATCCACTTCAATTACCGCTACTTCGAAGTCCAAACTGATGATGGAATTCAGTGGTGGTTCGGTGGAGGAACCGACTTAACTCCATACTACTTGAATGAACAAGATGCCATCCACTTCCATTCAACTCTGAAGAAAGCCTGCGACAAAAACGGGAAAGATTTCTACCCGAAATTCAAAGCGTGGTGCGACAAGTACTTTCACATTACTCACAGAGGTTCGACACCCCCAACATTCAATTCAAATTGACATCACCCTGACCCATAAAACGCAAAGTTACAAGATGACATTTATCTTCCAGGTGAATGCAGAGGTATTGGGGGCATATTCTTCGACGACTTAGACTATCCTGACAAAGATAAGGCATTTGAATTTGTCAAGTCTTGTGCACAATCTGTGATTCCTTCATACATTCCTTTGGGTAAGGATAAATCGATGAATGACTCTTCCACATTCCTATCATTCCCGTATTAAATTCACGGTCTCTGGAGATCTGAATTTCTGAATACACGTTGACTCACTCACTTCTCTCTCTATACAGTCCAGCGACACAAAACCGATGGCTACGGTTTGAAAGAAAGAAATTGGCAACTCCTGAGAAGAGGTCGATACGTAGAATTCAATTTGGTTTATGACAGAGGAACAAAATTCGGACTGTACACACCTGGTGCACGCTACGAAAGTATTCTGATGTCTCTTCCACTTACAGCCGTATGAAATCATCTTATAAATACATTTTACTACCCATCATCAGATATAACACTATATAACACCCATTTGACTGAATTCTTTAAATACTTACAGCGCTGGGAATACATGCACATTCCCCAGAAAGGAACTCCAGAATACAAACTCACAGAAATCCTCAAGAATCCCAAAGACTGGATCTAACAACAATAATGTCAACCAAGTCTGCTCAGACTGATCACATATCTTTCATCAGCATTACAGTCATCAATATCATTATTACAAGAAGACGTCGTAACATAACTTTGACCTGAGACAAAACAATTAATTATTTTTGCTGTGCAATTCCAATTAAAACAAATTCTATTCTCTACCTGACAAGCAGATTGTGCTTTTGTCTTAAGATTAACAACGTGTCTCTCTCTCTCTCTATTCTATTACGATAAATATTGACAAAAATATATTTCGATTTCAAATCAGATACTTGAGTTTCTATTTTCACTTCCGGTGGAATTTCATACATTTAATTGTTTCATGATTTCATCTTTTAGTTAGTGTCTGTGACACGTCTGTGTGTCGTCCCTTAGGGATCCCTTTGTCCTTTGTTCCACACACACACACACACACGAATAAATACGTACACACAGTTTGGCGCCTGCACACACACATAACACACACAGTGTGTGTGTTATCAAACAAAGACAAGACGCTTCTTTATGTTGTGAGAGTGCCGGCCGACGAATCCCTTCCGCATACAACAAACTGCGTTCCATTCTCCCTCCACCCTCCGAGACGTTCGGAACTCAGAAGACTCTCTCTTGTTTCTCTTGTTTCTTCGCGTCAGTATTATTATTACTACCCAGTTTTAATTTTAAATACCCACTTCCCGTGTGTTTCCCCGTCATGACGTCGACGGACACGAAGCCCTTGAAGCACGTCAACGACGTGTGTCGATTGAACAAAGAATCCCCTCGGTCGGAGAGCGTGAAGGGCCTGTCTTTGGATGACGTGATTGCTGAGAAGAAGATCACAGGTCCTCCTCCAAGAAGCGACAAAGGGAAGAATGGCAGTATTGCTAATGGAGGTTTCGCCAAGTCAAGAGGTGATTACTTGTCGACCAACGGCTGTTCTGTCGACGATTTGAATGTGAGTTTGGATGAGATCATTAAGAGAAGACGACCTGCTGCTGTCGCTGCTGAGAAAACTGACAAAGGAAAAGAAAGGACGACGGTGACGGACGCTGATCAATCGTTGGATGCTATTATTCAGCAGAAGAAGAAGGAAGTGGGAGGCAAGCGGGCTGTGGAAGATGATGGGACGCCGACAGCAAATGGCGTGAATCACAATGGAAGTTCTGGTGTTGGTGTGATCGAGCCTTTTGTTGGTTCTCCGTTGGATGTCTTGATGAAGTTGACTGAAGAAGGGTTGGTGATTCAAAGCGAAATAGGGAAAGTGGCTGAAGGAGCGGAAAATGCCGGCCGTAAACACACGTGGCGTGTGAAATATTCTTGTGGAGAGGTCTCGGGTAAGATCGCATTCTGACGTTGGTATTAATGAAATTAAAGAAGTAATTCTTATACTGACAAGAGAGAATGTTTTTATTATCTTGTAGTGCGATGCGATTCCTCGAGAAAGAATCTGGCGAAACAAGGAGCAGCTAACCAATTTTTGACTGAGCTGAAGGAAGCTGAACCATCACTGGAAATTCCTCCCTTCAAGATTCCTGAAGCTGCTTATTTTGATCCTGTGGTGGTGAACAGACTTGAGGAATTGGTAGCTGTCATGAGTTTAGGACCAGCCCGATTTGAGACTGTACAGAGTCGAATGAGCCAGCACGACTATTTTACTACGACTTACTTCATCGGAGATGATGAATTCTCAGGTTAAACATTCATTTGTAGTTTTGTTGTCCATGTCAATGTCTGTGTGAGCTTCGATTTTACTAATGATGTTAATTCATTAATAGGAAGCAGTTTTAATTCTGACCACGCCAAGATATTGGCTGCGAAGCATGCGTACGAAGTGTTCAGTGGAAAGACGTTCCCCAGGGATTCATTCTTACTTGGAGAGAAGTGCGCTCAAGGGCTGGAGTACGACATGCGGGAAACTGAAGCGACTCACGTCATCACGTTGACTTCGATTCCTAGCGTAAATACTAGTTTGTTTTAATCATACTATTAATAATTTATACTTGGTTAAATATTGTAGATACGTTGTGGTTTAATAATTTAATAATTCAAATTAATTTATCTTAAAGATGATGACTGGAAATGAAGAAAGGACGACCATGTCGTCAACAGCGCTTAACCGGAAGCGCGCAGCCGTTAGGAAGCCGGAGATAGAACAATCCAAGATTATTAATCCAGATGACGCTGAAATCTTTGTTGATGATTTAGGACAAATGTACGTGCGATCGAATGACGGCTCTAACAAAATACGGAAGATAAGCCCTGTGACCTTGGATGACTACGCTAGCCTTGCCAATATGGAGTTCCCGGCTGGCGTAACGGAGGAGGATGATGGTAACGACATATTCGATCCATTGACTTTGTTTTCGCGAGACAGTGGTTTGGGAGAGGGAGAAAACGACGATGAGTTAGACTATGAGAATATGTAGTGTGGTTTTGAAGTTAATGATGGTTACTGTAGCGTGAAGTCACTTGTTAGTAAGTAGTAGTAAAATTAACCTTGTATTAAATAATATGTCAGCGTGCTTTTGTTTTGATGAAGATGATTAGTGACTGGTATTCGCGATGATAGAGCGACAAGTGATGTAACTTTTGACAATCATAACTATTCATTTCTGTTGAATACTTGAATAAAAATTGTTTCTTCTGTAGCTGTGTGCTTAACTGTATTCTTCTATCGTTCAAACCATCATTACAATAACGATTATTATTATTTATCTGTTGGTACTCAATTATTGTCTAAATCCAGTGAGTTTATCTTAACGTCCAAAACGAACAACTTAACTATTCACAGCGATAAGTACCAATAATATAATAACATGATAATATTTATTTTCTTTTTCCACTTAATACATAATACTTAAAAATAGTCATCTATCTAAACATCGTTAGCAAAAAATGACTTGTGGTCCCCCACTGCAAAAGCACAAAAGCTTTTGTGCAGTAGAAAACTTCCAAACTGATTTTTAGTTTTCTGAGACCATTTAGTACCGATTGTTCCTCCATAACTCCCCTTTTTAATGTTTGAAAGTTCACTTAGTCCTATTGCATCAATCATAGACGCCTCGTTGGCATTTGCTTCTCTCTCAGATGAATGATGAAAGACACTGATTACTTTCACTCCTAAACCAGACTTCCAGATTTCTAAAATTTTATCTATTTTTTCTCCAGCACTGGTAATAGGGTCTTCTGAACCTCTAGATCTGCGACTCACAGGTGTCATAAGCTTCGATTTTGCGTCAACTAGATGTTGGATTGGACGTCTTCCACAACCTTTTCCGATATAAAATATAGACCGAAGAAAAGTCTCAAACTTGTCTGCACTGTTAATCACGTCCGACTTGAGATGATTTCCAGAGAAGTTAGCTCTCTTGATTATCTTAGGGTCTAATAATAAGTAGTTGTAAAATGATTTACTCATTCTCCCACTAGGAGTTAAACTCTGCAGCAGATCAACTTTTAGATTTCCCCATTCCGCAGCTAAATGAAGATTATCGATGCACATCCGAAGCTCCGAACTGAAGTTTTGTGTCCCAGGTTTCGGTGATAATACTTGAGCAAGTTGAGATTCATTTCCAGCGTATTTATAAAGAACTCTGTATGTCGTAGGTGTTACGGGAATCCTCAAGTCTTTCATAGCGACTTGTAAGGATCGCAAGTCGTCTGAGTCTGGATCAGGTTGTAGTGGAGGTGTGGAATTTATACACGAGGAGGGTTCGGAAAGGATTGAATGTGTTAAGTCTTCAGTTGAGTCGTAAAATGTCTGTACAGTTGTTGTGTTTGGTTGTCCAAAGTGTACACATTTAGGAGTTGAGGGCGTGGCCATTGAAATAACTGATTCTTCTTCGTTGATAGTTGACAATCTGTTATGTTCATTGTGTTCAATCTCGTCTTCGGTCATCTCATAGCAAAAGTTTACATCGTCAAAAAACTTTCTGTTTGTCGTGTTTCCTATAACAGACAATGACAATGACATTTTAATAATTTCAAATCGTGCCTACAAAACAGAATTCTGCAAAACACGCCAGTTTTCATTAATAATTACCGTCTATTTCTGAATCAACCTCACTTTCACAAGAAAAGAAGTTCCCATCGCTCAAACTTGTAAGGCTGCTGCTGTGAGTATCCCTCCACGCCAACGCTACACTATCGGAAGGCTTAATCGACTTTCTGAACGTATTACATCTTTGGTAGAAGAACATAAAACACTTGTCCAACATTTCTGACTCTAAATTCTCCTTTGCAATATCGTAGCAGCTCTTCCCATCGCCAGTTAAAACCAGTGGGTCACCTCCAGCACGCATGAGGACATTAAGCACCTCATGATAATCGTAGATAACACTTAAATGAAGCGGAGACAACTTCTCCTGAATGTTCGTATTATTCGGGTTGCCTCCTCGTCTTTGCAGAAGAAGTCTCACAATCGTTGAATTATTTTCACTAAGTCCCACCGCAAAATGCAGGAAGGTCATACTCTGCCCCGGAATCAATCGATCAGGATCAACTGAGTCATATTCCCGAAGAATCCTTGTCACTTCATCCACATCTTGATATTCAACTGCGTTCTTCAGCAGCCAACAACCCTTCAGGTGTCCCGAACCCGCAGGAGGTAAAAGCTCCAACTTCTCCATTTAATATCTACAACAAAATCAAACTTTAATCATATTATTTTGTCCACAGAACACACTAAAAATCCAATAATTCTTAGTAATATTATTAAAATTTCAAGCGTTACTTTTCATGCACTTATTGCTTCTGAATTCCAGCTTTGTTTACGTTCTTCACGTTCACAATTATAAACAAAAGACTATAATCCTGCACTAATACTATTGTCCAGTGATTGAATATGAAGTGGTCACAACTTATTCACCTGCAATTAACAGATCTCTTAATCTACCTGTCCAGCAGCAGCAGCAAGACACAACAATGAGTGAGTGGCGAGACAGGTAGGGATCCCGTGTTGGCGGTTGACAAATAACAATACCGTTGACTTTGTTTCCCGCCTCCTTCATTTGAACATTTTGGGGCACTGTGACTCACACTCTGTTCTCGCTCCTATTCTGTGTACTTAATTTTGTATGATGATTTGATTTCATGTGTGGATTTAATAATCTAATTTCATTTTGACCAACGGATGTCTAAAGTACCTTTTCACTAGAATTTAGAAAAATAGCTATTTTCATTAAATAGACATTGCAATGTGCACCACTGATACTGATGCAGTGGTTACCTTAACCTACCGAAGCTTCTTTATGTTAAAAGAGCAGACTATTAGGTTATCATAGGATTGCTTTATTCCTGTTTCTTCTACATTTTAAAATGTATGGAAACATTAGTGTGCAGGTGCATTTTGCATATTCACATCATAATTTTCCATATTTATATTATCTTTTAATGAGCAAACGAGGCATGCTATGTGATTGTGATAGGATTTAGTACAGTGTAGTAGTAGTAACTAGTATGTAGAGATTGTAGATGCATTTAATATTAAATTGCGCAAATGAGTACTCTAGTTTAGTTATAATCCTACCGATTTAAGTTGTACAGTTTTCAAAATTTAGCAGTACACATAAACCTAATTAAGTCATGATGTCTGCAGCATCTAAAATATTTTTGAATCGCAGATTTGTTTTCACAAAAAGTTGCATGCAATTTCGAAATGTCTGCACCTCAAGGTATTTGTCTGCTGCATATTCTTCTCCACTACCCGACAGCTTTTACAACGAAGAACAGAAACAGTTACAAGCAACTTGTGCAAAGGTTTATAAATCACAGTCCACCGATATCGTTTTTGAGTAGATATTACTTCATACATCCTAGACTGTGAAAGCTATTGTTAACATGATAACTTGTATCTTCAATGGTAGATAATTGAAAATGACATAAATCCCTTGGTGGATGAATGGGAAGAAAAAGAAATATTTCGTGCTCATCAAGTCGTCAAGAAGTTAGGAGATGCGGGACTCCTTGGAATAGACAAAAGTCCTGACTTCGGAGGACTTGGGTTGGATTTTAAGTACCTGGCAGCTCTAATAGAAGAATTAGGGAGCATTCGATGCGGGGGAGTGCGTATGGCCTTAGCTATTCATTCGGCAATGACACAGCAAGCATTAGCAAGGTACAACTTCTGAAAGTTGTCACCAATTGTAAGTTATCAGCCAAAGTGTTACTCTAAGACATCCTCTGTGAATTGCAGGTTCGGAAGTGACGAACTGAAGAGAGAGTATTTAACTCCATCCATCGCTGGTGACTTTGTCGCGTGCATTGGAATTTCTGAACCGAGTAAGTTTTCGTAAATTGAAAGCAAAATATTGGGGTTTGCAATTATTGTTAATTAATACCACACGTACATTTTGTCAAGTTGCCGGAAGTGACGTGGCAAAAGTACAGGTGAGCGGAAATGAAATTAAAAGAGGTGAAATGGTGAAATGTAGAAAACTCTTACTAGAACTAATTATGATCCAGAGCACAGCAGTTCGAAAAGGAGATGATTTCATAATCAACGGACAGAAAATGTGGATTACAAGTGGCCTTCAAGCGGATTGGATGTGCATGTTGTGCAATACTTCTGAAGGAAACTTGTACAAAAATAAGTCGCTTATCGTAGTCCCCATGAATGAGAAAGGTGAGCCAGTAACGAATTGGGAAAGAATCAGAGACACCCTACCCCGTAACTAGTAATTGTAAAATGATAGTTTATCGGTTTAATCCTGTTAATTTACTCAGGAATAACAAAGTCAAAAATCAATAATATGGGAAACAATTCATCCGACACGGGTCACATATTTTTTGAAGACGTTCGCGTACCTGCTAAGAACCTCATTGGAGATGAGGGATCTGGATTTCTGTACCAAATGCAGCAGTTCCAAGAAGAGCGACTGACTATTGGTTTATTAATGCTGAAGACTATGGACACAATCATATCGGACACCATAGAATACACTCGCCAAAGAAAAGCCTTTGGAAAGTCAATCCTAGACAACCAGGTTGTAGGATTCCGACTTGCAGAACTCGCTTCGGAAGTTGAAGCACTACGAGCAATGACATACCGTGCAATAGGTGAAGCTAAATGCTAAATGCATTACATTTCGTTTGCGGTTTAATTTCCTGGTGTCTGGATTTACACGTAAAATTCATAATATTCTAGACACATTTGTATCTGGTGAAGACGTAGCAAGATTGGCATCAATGGTCAAACTGAAAACTGGAAGGCTTGTTCGAGAGTTAGGCGATGCGTGTCTTCAATATTGGGGTGGAATGGGCTACACTCGAGAAGTTTCAGTCTCCAGATTTTACCGAGATACCCGATTGACGTCTATTGCGGGTGGTCCTGATGAGATTATGCTTCAGATCATTACAAAGCTTATGAAAATTAATCCTAGAGGAAAGTTCTAATGATGTAATCTGTGATGTCTAAATTGTGATTATGAAGGTTTAGTTTATTGATGAATACCGATGATTCAGTTGTTCAATTAAATTATCTTATCAATAAAATGCAAGAAAGTTGGACATAATTGTTTGATTACTTCCGTAAATCTGAACATGCCTAAGCGATTCAGTAAAAACATCTAATACGAAGCTGGTGTCATATATTAATAACGAAAAGGAAATATCTATGGAAGTCTTAAAATTCACGAATTGTTTTAGTTTGCTCGACTTATGATGAGAAAACGCACTCTCTACACAAAGTTGTACAAAGACGAAAGAAGTCCAGAGTTAAGCTGGAGATAGAAAGTTCTGTTCACAGTCTAACCGTCACATATTAAACTAACCTGCTGTTTGTGTCCACTACATGTCAATCTATCTCCTTACATAAGCAAGATGTATTAACAAACGTGTTTTTCTCATCAGCATCATCATAGGGCGAATGACATTTGCGTTATAAAGTTAACAACAACCAACAGCGATATACCGATCGGTGCTCTCAAACTTTACGATAAGGTAACTTAATCCGCACAGTTGAAATTTCCTTTTTAACATTCTACTTTCTATTTTGCAGCTTATATTATTCCATAAAATCATGTCATCAGCCGTTAGGCTTACTTGTAGACTTCTAAAATTTCCCAGTCCAAGCAAAGCAGGACAATTTCGCAATGTTTCAACTTCAAAGGTTTTATCAGCAGCTTATGCTTCCCCACTTCCCGACAGCTTTTACAACGAAGAACAAAAACAGTTGCAAGCAACGTGTGCAAAGGTAACTAAATCACAGACACCATATCCTTCATTTAATTTTAATTCCTTTAAGGATAACAGCAATACCTTCCATGACACATGACAGATAATTGAGAATGACATAAATCCATTTGTGGATGAATGGGAAGAAAAAGAAATATTTCCGGCTCATGAAGTATTTAAGAAGTTAGGGAATGCAGGGCTCCTTGGAATTGACAAGAGTCCTGAGTATGGAGGACTGGGACTGGACTTCAAATATCTTGCAGCTCTACTTGAAGAACTGGGCACGATTAAGTGTGGCGGAGTTCCAAGTGGAATATCTGTTCATTTGGCCATGACACAGCAAGCGTTAGCAAGGTACAGCAGTCCTTATTTAATTCGTCACTTCGTGACTAAATTATCAGCCATAATATTAATCTATGATACTTATCATCATGCTTTGCAGGTTCGGAAGTGACGAACTGAAGAGAGAGTTTTTGGCTCCATCCATCGCTGGCGACGTTGTTTCGTGTGTTGGAATTTCTGAACCGAGTAAGTTTTCTACAATGAAAACAAAATATTGGGAATTAATTGCAATTGTAATTTAAAACCTACACAAATTTTGTCAAGTTGCTGGAAGTGACGTGGCAAAAGTACAGGTGAGTTTAAGTGAAATAAAATGAAGGGATGAAATGAAGAAGATTCTGGCTACAAATGATTATGATTTTTCAGAGCACAGCAGTTCGTAAAGGAGATGACTTTATAATCAACGGGCAAAAGATGTGGATCACAAACAGTCTTCAAGCGGACTGGATGTGCATGTTGTGCAATACTTCTGAAGGAAACTTGTACAAAAATAAGTCGCTTATCATTGTCCCTATGAATTCGAAAGGTGAATATTAGAATGGAACCGGAAAAATTGTTTCGTAAATTGTGAGACGATAATTAATCAAAAATGACTAAATCCATTTTTATTTCAAACTCTAATACGCAGGAATAACAAAATCAAGAATCAATAAAATAGGCAGCAATTCATCCGACACGGGTCACATATTTTTTGAAGACGTTCGAGTACCTGCTAAGAACCTTATTGGAGATGAGGGATCTGGATTTTTGTACCAAATGATGCAGTTCCAAGAAGAGCGACTAGCTGCAGGTTTAGGAATACTAAAGACTATGGACATAATCATATCGGATACCATAGAATACACTCGCCAACGAAAAGCCTTTGGACAGTCAATTCTGGACAACCAGGTAGTAGGATTCCGACTTGCAGAACTCGCTACGGAAGTTGAAGCACTGCGAGCACTGACATACAGCGCAGTAGGTAAAAAGCTAAATCCGCAAAATTTTACTTATTATTTAATTTCTTGGTATTTGGAATTACATTAAAAATTCATTTTGTTATAGACACATTAGTATCTGGTGAAGACGTGACAAGATTGGCATCAATGGTCAAACTGAAAACTGGAAGGCTTGCTCGAGAGTTAGGCGATGCATGTCTTCAATATTGGGGAGGAATGGGCTACACTCGAGAAGTTTCAGTCTCCAGATTTTACCGAGATACCCGAGCTATGTCCATTGCGGGTGGGGCTGATGAGGTGATGCTTCAGATCATCACCAAGCTTATGAACATTCATCCTAAAGAAAAGTAGGAAAGGCAGGATAGTTGTAATGATGTGATTTGTGATATCTAAATTGGGATTATGAATTTGTGATTTATTACTGAATTTCGTAAAGTTATTTGAATTAAATTATCTTCTCGATATAATGCAAGAAAGTTGGGCATTATTGTTTCATTTCAATAGACCTGAACACTAAATTGATTTAGTAAAACGAAACCAATTGGATTATTGCATCTATCATCTGGTCTTCAAATTCATGAAATGGAACTCGACTTGCTGTTGTGAGAAAACGCATTCTCTATCTCTACACTCAAAGACGAAAGAAGTCTAGAGTTCAGCTGGAGATATAGAAAGTCTTGTTCACAGTCACATATTAAACTGCCTTCTGTTTGTGTACACTACATGTTTAATGTATCTCCTTACATAAGCAGCGGTTTTCCTCATCACCATCATCATAGGGTAAATGACTTTTGTATTATTAAGTTAACAACATCCAACTGCGATGTACTGATTGGTGCTCACAAATTTTACGATAAGGTAACTTAACATTTAATCCGCAAAGTAAAAATTTCCTCTTTACCATTCCATTATTTGTTTGCACAGCTACTATTTTCAACCCCAGTGAGATCAGATAACCATGTCATCAGTCTTCAGGCTTACTTGTAGACTTCTAAAATTTCCCAGTCCGAGTAAGTCAGGACAGTTACGGAATGTGTCAACTTCGAAAGTCTTATCAGCAGCTTATGCTTCCCCACTTCCCGACAGCTTTTACAACGAAGAACAGAAACAATTACAAGCGACTTGTGCGAAGGTACCAATAATAGAATTCTTATCATTGCGATATTATGAAATCTAACTATTTGTGTGTGAAGTTGAGCTTATGATTATAAAGATAATTGAGAATGATGTAAACCCATTTTTGGATGATTGGGAAGAAAAAGAAATATTTCCTGCTCATCAAGTCTTCAAGAAGTTTGGAGATGCGGGACTTCTTGGAATAGACAAAAGTCCTGACTTCGGAGGACTTGGGTTGGATTTTAAGTACCTGGCAGCGCTAATAGAAGAATTAGGGACTATCCGATGCGGTGGAGTGGGAATGGCCCTAGCAGTTCAAGTTGCAATGACACAACAAGCCTTAGCAAGGTATGAAATAATCACGAGATTATTCACTCCATGTGGATTTAAGTGTTTAAGAACTTCTTGCGGTGATTTAGGTTCGGCAGTGACGAACTGAAGAAAGAATATTTGGCTCCGTCCATCGCTGGTGATTATGTCGCATGTGTGGGAATATCAGAACCAAGTAAGCCGCCGCACTACTTGAAGAATAAAAGAAAAGATTATTCAGTGAGAACATTGAAAGAATAATTGCTGATTACATTTTATTATTTAGTTGCTGGAAGTGACGTGGCTAGCGTAAAGGTAATTCAAGGAACTATGCCTTCAGATTGCTTCGAATAGTGATTAATTTAAAATTGCTTCTTTGGTTTTTTTAGAGTACAGCAGTTCGGAAAGGAGATGACTTTATAATCAACGGGCAAAAGATGTGGATCACAAACAGCCTTCAAGCAGACTGGATGTGCATGTTGTGCAATACGTCTGATGGAAATTCGTACAAAAATAAGTCTCTAATTGTTGTCCCAATGAATGAAAAAGGTAATTATAGTTTATGTCAGAGGCCACAAGTTGTACTCTATGAGCTAGTTAAACTAGCAATGATTGTGGATTACTTAAGGGATCACAAAAACAAAAATTCATAAGATTGGGAACAATTCTTCCGACACTGGTCAAATCTTCTTCGAAGACGTTCGAGTACCTGCCAAGAACCTTATTGGAGATGAAGGAGCTGGATTCTTTTATCAAATGCTACAATTCCAAGAAGAACGACTTGCTGGGGCCTTGGGAAGTTTAAAGGCTTTGGACACCGTCATTTCAGAGACTATCGACTACACTCGTCAAAGGAAAGCTTTTGGAAAGTCCATCTTAGATAACCAAGTAGTTGGGTTTAGGCTTGCTGAACTCGCCACAGAAGTTGAAGCTCTTCGGGCATTAACTTACAGTGCAGTCGGTAAGTTAGCCAGTAATTTTGATAACTGCACACGTACATGTTTCAAGTGTGAATTAATTAATCTATTGATCATATAATTAACAGACTCATTCGTCGCTGGCGAAGACGTAACACGGCTAGCATCCATGGCCAAGCTCAAATGTGGAAGACTTGCTCGAGAAGTAGGCGACGCGTGTCTTCAATATTGGGGAGGAATGGGCTACACTCGAGAAGTCTACGTCTCCAGATTCTTCCGCGACAGTCGACTTTTGTCCATCGGAGGAGGAGCTGACGAAATCATGCTCGAAATTATTACCAAGCTTATGAACATTAGTCCCAGAGGAAAAAAGAACTAGAATTAAATTTTGTATCTTTAAATAAACTTTCAACAGAAATAAACAGTTCATAATTTGCTTAAACTGCATATTTTATTTATTTTTATTATTTTACTTCATCTAAATCATCTACACTTCGGGTATGTTTATTGCAAATGATTAAAAAGCATTTTACGCAACCAAACTCCAAATATTTATGACTTCATTCACAAAGTTCAATCACATTTGGATATCAGGAATCACATTAATCTGCAAGTAAGGAAAAGTCCACACTACCTCACGCGATG
>JAQGAD010001634.1:0-18061 GCA_034696625.1 Isotomurus palustris | reverse complement strand
CCTGGAGACCCTCGACCTCTGCCCTCCAGGCTCCTCCTCCCCTCTCGACTCCTCCCAATCCCTCCTCACCTCCAAACTCCTCCTTGACATTAAAGTAAACGATCTCGCGTCCATACGCCTCGGCTCATCCTTTAACACACTCCTCCAATCAGGCCACTCCCTCTCTGAGGTAAATACCTTGGGAGTGTCCCTTCTGCAGGGACTCCTGGACAACTCCGAATTCTCCACAAACCGGGTAACTCGGTTCCGTCGGTCTCCATCCCACCACCTCCACGAATTCCACGACACATGGGTGCTCGAAACGAAAGTAGATTTGTTCACACATTTAGGATGGACTGTTGGGAAAAGAGAAGACGAAGAAGAAGAAGAAGAAGACAAAGATGAGCTGGGAGAGGAAGAAGATGAGCATTCGGTTTTTCGGGGAATCGGGGGATGCCCGGGAGGCAACGTGAGTTTGGAGAGATTAAATAACTTAAAAAAACCAGAGGAAATTTTGGATTTCTATTTGGAAGCTTTGGGAACTCACTGCATTCCTTTTATGAGAGAACGAGTCATGCGTCTTTTGCATAAAGGTCACTTAGCCATAAAGAGTGAAAACACACTCTCCGGTGATTCCCACCTGAGGTGAGTCAAGGTAGAATTAATTAATTGGATTTATCCACCTAATTAATTGTCCTGCTTATTTTAATTAAAGAAACAAGAAGAAACTATCTCAGGTAGAAATGGAGGAGTTGTCTTTGGTCGTTGAGTTGTGGGCGTTTTCGAGGAATCTCGCAGTATTCCTAAAGTTGACGAGTGAAATGAAGATGGCAGCTCCACTTGGGAGATTTCCGTTCATCAGCACGTTTGCTTTGGACTTTGTGAGCCTGTCACACAAACATTTCGCCCTTCATTCCGTTAAGCTCCGGAGGAATCTGCTCCGAACTCTTCAATCGCTGTTTACAAAGTCTCTGCAGAATGTATTCCGTGTGCAGTACAAATACTGCGACAACTGCGTCAACAGGAAGATGGAAGTGTCACAGGCGAAGAAAGAACCTCAGCAATTGCTCGGACTTATTGGATATCTTTCTTCGGAAGATTTAGAGTCGTTGGGTTTCGAAGATTTGTATAAGAAACATTTGACTTGGGTTTCAACTCATAAGGAACATATTTCCACCTTACTGGCCTCATTCACAAAGTCACTTTAATTAGTTAATTTATCCGCAAATCATTTTGATTTAGGTTTAAGAAAATTATGCGTTATATTCACTGGTATGTTGCAATGAACTTGATTATGTTTATTAAAGATACCCTCTTCACCAGACAGATGAGTGATCATGAATATTTTAAGCGTGTTTTCTAGCTTCAATCAATTTAAATCAATGGATGAACGTTTTTTTTATTAAAAGAGCAGTTCTTAGTAATTAACGATGCAGCTACTACTAGTACCACATAGACGATAGATTAGACGGTTAGAAAATGTGCAACCAAAACTTTGCAAGGACAGTGATTTGTGACGGCAGCAGAGTGGGAAACAACATTAAGAAAGAAGCACAACTACTTGAATACAGTTGTGAGTTTTGGTTAGACTTAAATGCCAAAGAGAGTCAAAATGTGTGAAGATTAAATTCAAATGCTTTAGCTTATTTTACTATCCTACCTAACAGCAAATTCCACGCGTAGTTTGATATATCTTTCATGGAACATTAATTTCCCCAAATATTCATTTAAGCGAAAAATCTAGTTATTTCTGCAAGAAGAAACTACGTTTTCAAAATGTGTGTAGTTAGTTACTATGTGTCTTTACAACACAGTGGACATGATTTACTATAACCGAAAGTGCTTAGATGAATCATAGATACGCATTATATCTTAAAGCACAACAACGAAGCTAATTGCTGAAAGCAAAACGTCAATATTACAAGTGGAGTAGTCTTTTCTACGAAGTTAGACTCTCCAAACTTTATTCTTAGAGGAATTAAGCTTGTGATTACCTTTTTATTGTAACGGAATTCCTTACTGTTCAGCTTGTGACTTTTAAGTTGGCCAAGAAACTTTGCTGATTGAACCCATAGATTTGCGCAAATAAATAGACACAGTTCCAATGTAGCCTGTAGCCATACTGCGAACAGAAGCAAGCAGATTACGAAACTGAAGTCAAAAATGTCCTTTAGAGTTATAGAAATGCATACACACGCCATTGGAACCAACAAAGCAGGGAGAATTGCTTTGATCATTACATTGACTTCAAATAAACAATTGAAGTCGTTCGTAAGAACTGTTACTTGGTTATATTTCTTTACCACATCGGTAATTGTGAGCCTGCTGCTTAGTCTTTGACTTATTGTTAGTCGGGTTACATAGCTCGAAAGTGACAATGAGCCTAAGATAAAGTGATAATATCCGACTGTCATTCCATGCAGGTTGGGTTGTACAGTAAGGATAGGAATGAAAATGAGGGAGTACAGAAGCTTTGCAATGTTTGCAATCCAATAGTTGCTGATTAGAGGAGAAAGCAGGTAACCTGCGAATGGAGGATTGAAGAAGAACATGAAGCTTAAAGTCACGTCAAAGATGGTTACCACCTGTACAAAGTAGTTCATCACAACGAAGTCGTACTTGATGAATTTTATCTTCCACGGCACCAAATCTGAAAATTAAATTCGACATGTCTAAATTATTTGGCACTTATAATGGAAAATAACTTACCGTTATAGACGTAAATACGGTTTCTGAGTTCATATTTTATCATCTTGTTAAGCAAAGCCAGCATGTCTTTTTGGATAGAAGCTTTTGACCCAATTATATGGAATCTATACACAGCAACTCGGTAAAGGACAAATCCAGACGATAACAGCAATTCAGCAGATACTCCATGAGATGATTTTATTCCTTCAGCCAAAGATATCAAAAGAAGGAGCAAGTTAAGCTTCACTAGACACAGACGGAAATAAATCCAAGGAGATTGTTTCAGAAGTGAGAATTCACATGTTTTCCCGTTGTAAGAGTAGAAGTTGCTGCGAATATTTTCGCAGTGTTTAAGATGAGCCAGGAATATTTTCATTAGTGTAAAATACATGGCTGAAACTTAATAAAGTGGTGTTCCTGTCTATGTAATAGCTTTATGTGTGAGACTTCGTTGGGCGTTTAACTCGAATTTTGTGCTTCTTACTGTTGTTCGCACAATATTAATTATATTTTCGTTGCTTAACAGTTACCAAGTACTTTCCAACAAGTTTGCGAATACCATATAAAGTACTAATATTCCTTTGATAAGCGTCCGCTTGGTTACTCAACCCCCACTCGTTGTTAGTTAGTTCCGATCCATTTTGGGGGATTTAGAATTATACGTTCCACCGGACTATTTATTCTTACTGAAGTAGTGTTTGCTGTATTTAAGGAGTGTAGATTGAATTAGAATTTTAGAATATTTGTCCTTTTGTCCACGTTAAGATGGCTTGTAGTTTTGCAGACTCGTATACTTGTCGCGATTTCAATTACATGAAAAGGGTTACACTTTGCTACTAAGGATAAAAGGGCGTAGAATTGACAGATATTTAACCAGCCCTCAGCTTTCGTAAGAATGCTTTATTTTAAATAAGCTTTGGGCGTAGTTATAAAGTTTCCGCATTAATATTAATCTAAATTAATATTGAGTCGAGTTAGTGGAGTAGAATGTATAAAATGTGTTTTGAAATTGCTGTAATAAATAAATTCATTAAACAAGCAAAGCAAAGAATGTTTTCAATAAGTTCTTGCAAAACTATAGTTAATGTGAGTAAAGCTTCATAGCGTTATGAAAGGTTTTCATCCCAGTTGGACTGAGAATGTAAATGATTAATGAAATAATCGTTTTCTCTAAGTCTAAAGTCTTATGGGCGTTTGCAATTCATTCAACTTTCTTTGTTATTTCCTGGCTGAGTGGAGCTGTGACCATCGATTTCAGTGTTTATTATTCCAAGTCCTGTAGACGTCAAACATTTCACGGCTAATAAAGTTACGAAATCACTAAAGACGCTCTCGCAATACGCAACCCAGTGTTGGACACAGTCGTTGTAACCTACCACTATAGCAGTAACTGTCAACACTCGTAATGTTCGAGTCGTAGATTTTCAATGGTAGTGTTTTAGCATTGGTACAGACACGGATTTAGCGTTCGGTTGGTTTCAAAAGGATTAATTTAATTTAAGGTTGCGTCGAGCAGTTTGCCGAAAACTCCGTGTCAAATTTAATTTTAATTTAACAACGTCATATTTACTTGATACCATCTTCACAAAAGAAAGGAGTGGCCACGAAGGTTTATGGGCGTTTAATCTAAAATACCTACTTCTCAGAAACTCCACCAAATCCGGGTAATGTCAAAAGTAAAATCCCGACGGAATTTCCATCTCTAATGTTGTTTGTATAAGGCAGAACTAGAAGTTGTCATTATGCACTCCAACCTTCAAAACCTAATGAATTATAAATCACTATGTGCTTAAGAAACACAGAACTACGCCATGAAAATTTCCACCAGATTCAATAAATGTTAACAGCTGTTCTGTTATTGAAAAAATAAATATTCTATTGTCGTTTGGAAAACATCTGTGAATTGCGGCTGCGGGATTCATATTCTATTTCTATGGCTTTTGGGGCACAATGATCAATAGGCCTCATATTAATTAGTAATAGAAATATGAAGTAATATGCGTTAAAAGTATGAAACCTCTAACATTTGCTTACTTGTTGGTTGTATTGTAGTTTTTTATTATGCAGCAACGATAAATGAGTTCGAAATTTACTTCGAGTAGTTCATTGGATAAAAGGGTTTTTATTGGTTACGAAATATTTCACACTAAAGATATAGCTAACATTATTCGCCTCTAGATTGTGCACTTTTGTTTCTTGCTATCCTATGAGAATGACCAAGCAGAGATGCATAGATAGTCTAACAAAAGGAACTAAACGTTATGAAAGAAGCAGGGTTACTAATTAAGACGATTGAGACTTTGACTAGATCTTAAAATCCGACGAATTTAAGAGATAGAATACATTAGAATGTTTTATCTAAATACTTTGCCTACTTAAACATTTTGGCTACAGGCAAATTATATATATACTCAAAAACACTATTGACACTAACCAAGTACTACTGCAGAAATTGCTTTGCATTATATCTTAAGGCACAGCAATGAAGCTAATTGTTGAAAGTAGAACGTTATAATTACAAGAGGAGTGGTCTTTTCTACAAAGTTAGACTCTCCAAACTTTATCCTGAGAATGCTTAAGCTTGCGATTAGTTTTCTATTGTACTTGCATTCCTTATTCCTCAGAATTTTCGTTTTCAGTTGGTCCAGAAACTTTTCTGATTGATCCCACAAATTTGCACAAATGAACAACAACAGTTCGACGGATGCCTGCATCAAGACCGAACACAGAACCAAATAGATTACGAAAGTGGGACTAAAAAGGTCCTTCAGTGCTACAGAAATATACATGCAAGCCATTGGAACTACCAAAGAAGGGAGAACTGCTTTGACCATTATTCTGACTTTAAACAGCAAGTTGAAGTCATTTGTGAGAAGCGTTATTTGGTTATATTCCTTTACCACATCTCTAGTGCTGACCATGCTGTCTAAGCTTTGATTTAATTTTGATACATAGCTTGAAAGCGACAATGAACTCAGGATAAAATGATAATACACGACAGTAAATGCAAGCATGTTTGCTTCTATTGAAAGGAGATGAATGAAGAAAAGCGAATAAAGCCATTTTGTAACGTTTGCAATCCAATTGTTGCGGATGAGAGAAGACAGCATGTTACCAACAAACGGAGGATAGAAGAAGAAGATAAAGCTTAGAGTTGTGTCAAAGAGAGCTAAGAATTCCAGAAAGTAGTTCATCACAACGAGGTAGTACTTCATGAGCTTTATCTTCCAGGAAATGAAATCTGGAAATACGTTTTGACACACGTACACTTAAATAGTAATTACGGATGTTTTATCGGGCTATATCTTACCGTTACGTTTGTGAAGTTGGATTTTAACTTCATACTGTAGCATTTTGTTAAGCAAAGCAACCATTTCCTTTTGAATAGGGGCCGTAGTCCCAATGATATAGAATCTGTACACAGCAACTCGGTAAATAACCAATCCGCAAAATAACAGCAAGTCAGCAGATATTCCATCAGACGACTTGATTCCCACAGCCAACGATAAAATAAATAGAAGCAAGTTACATTTTACTAAGCAAAGACGGAGTCGTATCCATGGTGATGCTTTCACAAGTGAGAATTCATATGTTTTCTTGCTGAAGGTGTAGAAGTTGCTGTAAATAATAAGGCAGTGTTTCTGATGACTCAGAAAAGTGTTCAATAGTGCAAAATACATTGCGGAAACTTGGTTTTTTTTAGATAGCGCCTATATTGGAATGATACAACACTACCAACCGCTTTATCAAAGGTGTTTCGAAAGCTAATAGAGGATAACAAATGTCAAATAATTTGGTAAGACCAGTTTATATTTGAAGACTAAATAAGAATGTTGAGCTCCGGTTACGGTATTGGAGATTTCATTAGGAGATTTAACTCCTATTTAGAGACTGCTTCCTGTAGTTTACACAACCACTATTATGCTTTTGTCGTTTTAAGTCTCAAGCATTCCAAAAATCGTGCTATATTTTGCGAATATCTTAAACTGACTATAATTTATTTCCCTGAGAACAGCTTATTAGTTTTCTGTACCCTCTGGTCAGCACCTCCCACTTTTGAGCTTGCCTTGAATTATTCATCTTACACAAATAAGGTTTGGCTCAGATGTGGCAGTCTCAACTGAACTAGAGTGTTATTGTCATTCCTAAGATAGTGGGTTGATTTGAAGAATCGTTTGCTTCACAAGGTTTTAATTACAACAAAAGGGTTACACTATGTGTCTTAGGATAAATATGGTATACAAGATTGATTGACAGATAGTTATTTGTATTCTAGCATTCGTAATCCTTATTGTTAAGCTTTGGTTCTCTTTTTCGTCCAAAGTCAAACATAAGAGGGAGGAGCGTTAACGGATATTGTTCATTCCCACACTCGCGGGTACAAGAACGACCAATCGCTATCGAAAATCAATTCTTCTCTTCATCGCTCAATCTCTCTCATACAGTGGAAATGTTAACACGCACCACATGGAATAAAATTAATAAACTAATAAGGATGCTTTCGCAATTTGGAACTTACACAACGTTTAGAGTAACATTGGTTTGTAAGAGTAGATACTCTTCATGGCGTGCTGGTCTTGGAGAAAACAAGGATTTCGCGGTCGGCTGGATTTTGATGACATAAAGATTAATTAACAACAAAGTTTCGTTGGGTTGTTTGTCTAATATTCAGTGTTATGTTCATGGAATACAATAATATTTATTTGACAACCCCTTCATAACACTGTTTCCTAGCGTCGTAGCTTCATTTTAAATCTAAAACATCAACTTTGCTGGGAACCAGGAAACACCACTAATCCCTTGTAAAGTCAAAAGTAGAACCAAAAGGAATTTTAATCTCTAATTTTCCTCGCATAAGACAGAATAAATGCTTGTCTTTATGCCTTCGAGCTTTCAAGCATAGTGAATTATTAATTACACTTTTCTAACAACAAACTATAAGGATTTGTGCTGAAAACGATCATGAGGAATCAATATTAATATCATATTGATTATGTACGCTTCACAATCGTATAGATGTACATCACAAAATATTCAATCCTGCAAAATGTTCGTTTGACTTATATCCTTACGAGGATGTCAAACTTGAATTCAAATTTATCAAATGTTCCTATTCGACTATTTTTCATTTCTGTCTAATGAGCCTTCAAATTACGCATTAACTTGTATCCTTCATTCTTGGACTGAGTTTTCAGGATAGCTTTTTTGATGTGGACAAGCAAATAGTTAGCTTATTCATTTATTTAGGATACAACTTATCAGGTTTTTTGTCTAGTACATGTAAAATGCACAAAATTATTACACGTCTTTCTCCAACGTATGTCTGTCAAAGCCTCAATCTAATGTTTAAACCGTGAAGTTTACTAAATTATCTCTATTATTTTGTTTTCAATCGTTGGAAAAATTCTAATTCGACGCGAGAATATAATCATAATTCATAATATGTTATTGAAAAAAAACTAGGAAGACGATACTAAATGTGCTCACGATCAACTCACTAGGGTTTTAATTAGAACTATTTTTAAATTACTTGATTAACATTCTAGAAAATTTGGTAAAAACACACATCCAGACTTTACTTTCAATTCCTTTACTTTTCATTCCTTTAGTTTTCATACAGAATACGTTGAGAACCCCAAGACAAGAAATTAGTTAAAGGAGCATTGAAATGAAACAAAACAAAACAAATAAGTTGTTATCCTACGTAGGACAAACAACAAACCTGTTATTAGAACACCTGAATTAAAATAGGTTTCTTTATGATTAACCATAGTAAGCTCCAAAAGTTCTAGTACATGAGTAATAAGCTGCCTTAAAAGAAATTGCACAAGTACAGAATTTCTAATTTTAACCGAGATAGTTGGATGGCAGCATACTACTATAGTATGATTCCAATTCTATCTGAGCTGGAATTTAAAAGATGGTCGGTATATATGGTCTTTGAAACATTCTTAACGTATAAAGTTTAAAACTTAACTTAAAATGTATAAATTATTATGCAGTTTGAATGCAACCGAATAATCCTCGGAAGTTTAGTTTTCTATTCAAATTTAGCTATGACGCCTAATTCTGATAGCACACGAGTAGTACGATCGACAAGAGGTTCTTTATAACGCCATATTGCCGTATC
The DNA here is from genome assembly GCA_034696625.1 of Isotomurus palustris. Classification (NCBI taxonomy): domain Eukaryota; kingdom Metazoa; phylum Arthropoda; class Collembola; order Entomobryomorpha; family Isotomidae; genus Isotomurus; species Isotomurus palustris. Next base: position 9,264 of record JAQGAD010001634.1, on the reverse strand, counting down.
CAAAACTGAATTGGCCACGTACTGTTCGTAACAATTTTTTAGCTCAGCGACACACGTCGTGCGGTAATGTTGCAATTGTGCAAGTTCCTTTGAAACAGGAAACGACTTGCAGGCTTCGTTGAGACACGAAATCGGAAAGTGATTGTGAAGTGTCAGCACAGTTTCTGTGCTGTGAAAGCATTTCGCGAAGTCGTCTTTCTTTGTGTGATTAACGGAACGGTAGACATGCTAAAAACCCAAAACCAAATTTTAATTTTAAAATATTTCGTAGTTTTTTTATATTTACCTGAAGCATGTGGAGATGCTTAGGAACTCCTGAGAACCAATCATGAGAATGCATCATGTCATCCATGAAATAAACATTTCTGAAGTAGTAGGCGTCTTTACTGGCAGCATCAGAATTTCTGACGATCTCGTTCAGAAGTTCGCTCCAATTCGCAGCCTGCTTTGGAATGATGATCTCGTCAATATCCAGTAGAGCAATGTATTCGTATTTGTAGAGGTTTCTGTAAAAACAGTCGTTGTAGGGGATCAGCTCGTTTTTCCGTTTGTCTTTTTTATTCTCCGTTAAATAAGTGTGACGTAGTTGGGGATCGTTGGGCTGATCTCCAGGCAGAGTCAGAGGAGTAACTTCAACTTGCCCTGTGGAAACGTAATACTCCAGGACTTTTGAGATATTTGGGTGGACAGCAAACTCGTAAAAGTAAATTTTGTTGGCACCCAGAAGCAAAAGTAGCTCAATCCACTCAACAAGACGAATCGATAAGTCTTCGTTGAGTAAGTCGAGTCCTTTAACACACACCCCAAATATTTTCTTTACTTCAGGTCGATCGAACTGCACACGTAATTTATTTTTTGCTGCGTCACATGGCCTCTCAACAATGCTTATTGACGTGGGAACCTGAAATGTGGATTAGAAAAGGCATTTATAGTACAAACTTAGATGCTGGTAGGTATAAAACTAACCTTTCCATGAAGATATCCGGGTACTTGGCAAGTTAAAAGATAAGGTTGGAGTTTTTCTTGATGATTATTGCCCCATTCAGGTATCCAGATATAATTATACTCGATTACACGCGAGAATTCGGGATGTTGTTCATTTGCGAACCAGAGCTGGCAGTATGTCGTCACTGTCGGCTTAATTCGGTCCATCATCCCCAGAATCCGCACAGAAGGGCTTAGGTTATTTCCTTTACGGATGTCGTAATAAGCTCCATACAAGTGGAGAGTTCCGTTTGAGGTAATAAGAGTCTGCAAATGCATAATTTTAAGGTTATGACAGAGAGGTTTAGTGCTCAGGAACGTTCAGTTTATGTCTGCTTTTATCCTTTCAATTCATTTCCTAAGCTGCACCAATTCAAGTGGTTCAATTACTCTGTGACACATGCCTGAAATCAGTTCAGTTGATTTCATGCCACTTAAACTGAATGGGTAAACTATTCAAACTACCAAATTTCATAATTCACCATAAAATGGCATATAGCCTAATTTACATTTCATATTTGCCTGCAAGCTGATTTCCTAAACGAGATCCCTGAGAAGATAAGGAAATGCAAAAACCTGTATTGGTTTTCTTAATTTTGATAGAATTTTAACCCAAAGTGGGATTTTAACTCAGAATTTTGTCGTAAAAACCAAATTTTCCTATTCACATTTAAACTGAAGACGAACATTTCAGCATTTATAGTTGAACTTTGGTTTTTTAGTTTGTGATAACATGGAAACGGTGCGGTTCGAAAATAAGTTTGAACTGGACTGGACTGAAATTTTCAATTCTTGAACTGAACGACGCCGAGCACTTTAGAGATGATTTAGCAATTTAGTACAAACCAACCTGCCAGTAAGAATTTGAGTATTCGATATTATTTATTGTTGGAAACGGTGCACACGGTGAGTTGTCGTAAACCAAATGGTCAGATTCTGCCTTCCTAATGATAAATGGTGGCTTAGGTAATGACCTAGTGTTCTCTAAGGATTCCAAGGAAATTTCTTCAGCAGATATAGAGGTATTGGTTTCCTCGCTACTTTGAGAGTCTTCCCGATGAGAAGAAGAGGATTTTAAATTAAAGTCTTCCTGAAAGAAGCCGTGTGGCTGAGAATATCTTGAGGGGTAGAAAGTGCTGATGAAGATTAAGCAAACAAAGAGGGAAATCCCGCAGATCCCGAGAAAGAAATTCAAAATCTTTCGTCGGGCAATTTGAGCTGCCGACTCCAAAGCAAAATAATTGTTTTTTCTAAAAATTCAGAACCGAACAACTTGTCAGAATTCTCGCTTTGTAGAAAGAATTTGGAATTATAAAATGCCTCACCTTTGGATTCCCATATTAATGCCGATGTCTCCACCTTCCCTGTTGTAAGTTAATCACCGTTGTGTATTGAACCAGGAAAGTCAGGAATGTTGAATGTTAAATATTTTTCTCTGTGCGAATTAACAAATTCCCACGTGGAAAACAAGGACAAGCTTTTTTGCTTGTGAAAGCAAATATCAAATTTAAGGTTACAACATACGCAGTGTACCAAAGGTTGATTTGCAGCTCTCAAAAATATTGATCTCACATTATTGATATATCTTAACAAATAGTTAAATTTTTATTATTTGCTTAATGATGATAGTGGGGAAGCTTAATGAGTGGGGAATCAATGGTATTAAAAATCAAATTGATTTGCATGTGAAAAATATGTACTAATCCCTGGAGGGTCAACAGATTGAATCTATGAAGAAGGCCAGAAGTCAGAAGCGCGTGGATGGAAGCTCGATGTATCGATAAGAATCAGAATAATAATTACCAAGCATAAATATACAAATGGTTCAAAGCATGCACATTAACTTTGCCCTTTCTCAAGCAATAGAATACGTGAATTATTAAGCCTTTAATAAAACCAAATCAAGAAGACACGAGTTCTTTACTCAAAGATCAATGTGCATGCATCCTATCCTTGCAGATATTCCAAAATGCTGTGTTGTGAGAATTCATCCTTGCCAGTAGGAGTCCGTCTGTTGACTCTTTAAACACTTTAGCGTGGATACACGTGTAAAACTCTTGTGGATTACGTCAACAACATACTTTTCTCACCCGTGTCGCTGTTTAAATATGTGTTCGTTTTTTTGCTGCTATTAGCAACATACAGATCTCTGCGTATACAAAAATCGTGTTAGATAATCTGTACGCAATCAATGTTTACATTAAGCATCACCAACGTATTCCTCGCCTCCTCAATAATTATTCTGTTAATTAAAAATTGATATTTCTGGATAAAAAGACTTCAAAACCGAAATATAACAACTGTGTTCATTAACTGCACTCTAAAACTACTCATGATGCAATAATTTTTAATCCGTCGTGGACAAATTTTTAAAACATCAGCCTATGCGAAACTGAATCTTTGAGATATAATAATACTGTTTGAAGACTTCATCATCGACAGCCCCTAAATAACCTTAAAATGTGAAATGAAGCCCAACTCTTGCAACACTCGGTGGATCATACGTAAATACAAGATCTGTGTAACACCAAATTGTCGTATCTAAAGTTGAACTTTTGTTTCATTATGCTTAGCACATTTTTGAATGGATAAATCACAACCAGCTTCGTAGTTTTACAGCTGGGCAAGTTCAAATGAAACAGTGAGGGACGCACAAGATCCACGAAGACATTCCAAAGTAGCGTGAATATGTAGAAACAACACGTTTTCTGGGTTGTACAAGCGCTATAAGTTGTCGCCAAGTTTTACATACTCCTAGGAATGATACACGTGCTAAAAGTGTGAAACCTGTAAAGGTATAAAATTAAATCTGGGATGTATCTTTAATTTACCTGTAGGATAGGAAAATATTTGGAAAAATCCGCCAGCCGTTCATTCTTGTGAGTTCTGTTTTCAACAAAGCTAAGCTTTCTGAAGCTGTACGAAACGAAGAAATCGTTTCCAAAAAAACTATTCCTGATTTGGTCCAACGGTTCGTGCCAATCCGCAGCAACTTTAGGCATCATAATTTGGTTGATATTGAGAAAAGCAATGTGGTCGTACGCCTACAGGTTTCTGTACTAGCAATCGTTATACGGAATAGCCTCGCTCATTTGCGTTTGTTGGGGTTGGAGCCTTCCAGGGAGACTCAGTGGGGTCACATCTACTTGACCTGTTGAATGTAGTGCTGAAGAATCTTCGAGACGTTCGGGTAAGCAGCTATCTCGTAGAAGAAGACTTTATGCACTCCAAGAAGTGACAGTAGCTCAATCCACTCGACAAGACGCATCGAAAAGTCTTCCTTAAGGAAATTAAGGTCTTTGACACAAACGGCGAATCTTTCCTTTGTTTTGGACGTTCGAATTCCACGCATGGTTCCTCAACGACACTCACTTATGTCGGCACCTGAAAAATAATTAATTAGTATCGAGCTAATTAACACATTACTTCATTACGAGATCAAGCGAGACCACTAACTTTCTTGTGATGAGATTGTGGTATTTGACAAGTTAGGAGGTATGTGTGAAGATCAACTAAACGTTCAGCATCCCATTCTTCTCTCCATATTGGGTTGGATTCGAGTACTCGAGAAAAGAGAGGCTCGTCTTCATCGGAAAACCAAAGCTGACAATAAGTTGTCGTTGTGGAGTTAATTCGGTCCATCGTTCCAAGAATTCGCACATACGGTTCCAAAGAATTCATTTCTCGGTTGTCATAGTACGTCTCGTAAAACAGGAGATTTCCATTCGCAGTCTCCAACTTCTAGACCAGAATCACTTTTAGTACAAATAGAAATTAGAAATTTATGTATTTTGAATTGCTTTGGGTCTCCTGACTAACCTGCCATGAAGTACTGTAAAATTCAATGTCATAAATTGTTTTGAATCTGGCACAAATGGAGTTTTTGTTAAACCTCTGTCCTCCTTCAGTTCCTCCAAGTATAAAAGGTGGTGAAGAAAGAGACTTAATATTCCTTGAAGCTTCAAACATGATTTCTTCGATGTTCGGATGCGAAAGATATTCAAAGCCATCATATTCGCTGACCTTAAGGAGACCTTTTGAAAAGAACGAAGGCTCTTGAATATTTATTTTGGGTTTGTAAGTTAGGACGCGGTTGTCGAGGATCCGTGTGGAATTCCTGAACAAGAAAATGAAGTGAAGGAGCGGGTACAAGACAAAAACACTTATCCACAAAACAATAACTCTTCGAACTGGTCGTCCTGAAAACAAAGTTTAAACTTTGGTAGAAAGGCTTGCAGCAACTGTTTCCCTGTGAACAAAAGTTCAATTTTTAATTATCAAATGGTAAAAGCGAGAAGTAAACAAGATACCTTACGTATATATTCCCATCTTCTTCAAAAACCAATAATTCAAGCAGACATTAAAATTAAAACAAGATCAGCTCGAACAAATCAGTCCGCAGCGTTTAAAGTGACTGTAGTGCTTTCACAAGATTAAACTGCCCAATCCGATTGTTTTGCAATTTACATTCTATTTGCAAATTTAATCTTGCTTACACTTAAAAAACAAGGTTTGTAACATAAAACATTATCATACAGTATTTTGCACTGGCCCAAAGGTATCCCTGTTAATTTGTTAAACCAAAGCAGCACGTGCAAGGCTTAATTTAAATCCTCCGTTGTTAGATGGAAGAAGAATAACAACCAAAAATAACATCAGAACCCAGAATTGACATTGTTAGAAAAAAAGGATTTAAAAGGATTTAAATAAGTTCCAAGGCTTATTGGTAGAATTGAATTATTCACAAGTGTGATTTTCTTTAAAAGATTAGCTTGCATTTTAAAATCTAACATCTAATTCATGATATAATTACAAGAATGCTTCAGAATTTCAACGATTATAAATATAATCAAGACTATATTTTCATACGTTATGTTATGGGTGAAGGTATATGAAAGATTTAACATCCCCAATCCTTAAGCTCCAAATCTGCTTAGCCTTGAGGCAAAAAAGTCAAATAAACAATTTGTTACTCAATGTGAACTTCAATGTTTCTGTTAATTACAATGATATTGCAAGTAATGTGTGTTCTGTTATCAATTGATGGTTTCGAATTTTACAATTAAGTAGGCCATTTTTGCCTAGAACATTACTACTTAGCAACAAAGCTATTTGAATCAACACACGTGCGGTCTAAATCATAGTAACTATCTATAAATGTAATGGATGAAACTGACAAACACATGTGAGACCTTCAAGGTAAATTTATTTCCATAAAATATATTAAATACAAGCAATCATTTACAGTAGATTGAAAAACAAAATATACATTAATTGTTGTGAAGCTGACTTCTTTGTGATGACAAATTTCCTTCCCTAATATGTTTTGAAGAATTTAAGACAATCTTTATCGATTGAAGATCTATGTGTATAACATACTTACCACAAACACAACAAAAAATACAAAAGTGACTGCTACAGAGTAAGAATAGCATCCACCGTGTAACCGATCACACAGTAAAAGAAAGTTGTCTTTGTGCTTCGCTTAGCATAAAATAAATTGCCAAACATTATTTTAATTCCTGATTTGGATTTGATAACCTTCTGCCAATGTTTGCTGTAAGTAGTTAACTTTGCAAGTCTCAAAAAATCCTTCGAGTCCTCGTAAAAATCCGCTGCTTTAGGGTAGAGTGCCATAACGACTCCCGAATTAAACAACGACATACAAGGCATACACACGTAGACAATAAGAGGGAGAGAGTGGTGCATTTTTAGTGTTACGTAATTACAAACAACCAAAATTGACAACCCAAAGAGAAGGTGAAACGGCAAAAGGACGTTAAAAGCTTGCCGCGTTGCCAGGGATAAAATCAGTTGAAGTACGTTATAAGACTTGAGAGCTTCTTGTAATTGATATTCTTGTCTAAAATACGCAGGAACAACCCAAAAATGAGTTCTCTGTGTCTTTCTGGGATCATCCTTCTTTACTCCTTTATCCCAGCATTTGAATAATTGAAATACACTGCGCTTCATTTTGCAAGAAACGGAGTGTAAACCCGATAAAAGAATAATTTGAAAATGTAAAACTAATGCAATCAAATGCCAAGCAGAATACACTGCAAATGCAAATACCAAAAACCTACAGGTCAGGAATATTACTACTAGGAATTTTGGAGTGTCTTCACGAAAAGTTACGTGAGACAAAGGGTCGACCTGCGTGTAAAGTCCTCCTATCGACAACACTACTATAATAATAAACGACAAGTTAATTGATTCCAACATAAACGAAACGAAATCAAAGGATCCAAGTGTGGAAGTCTTCAATTGCAACTTCCTAGATTTCCCTGGAAAACATTAAGGATCCTACAGACATGCTATTCAATTCTGAATAATGCCATTCTAGTCTGAAACATACTTTGAGTAGTTTCCAGGTACACAAGTGCGTAGTGGAACGTCAGGCATACTTCTTTGAATTTGACTGTAACCGTGTAGAACATAACCCAATACAAAAAAGCAGCAGCAGAATAAACCAAAACGTACAAAATCTTCACCAGTCTTAAAATTTCTTTCTTGTCTTCTCTGTATGCGCTTACTCCGTTGTGAATCACTGGAAGTAGCGTAAATAAAATCAAAACTGCACTACAATAAAATGTGATTCGGTCCCTGCATTTGGTTGGAACAATGGATTTGATTGAAAAGTTAAAATTTATTATCAAGTTTGAACAAGAAAGTTTTGTATAAAATACTTCTAATGCTTTCCAGCTTCTGCGACTGATCATTTTGCCTAGTATTTTAAAACGTGTCTTGAACTGAAGAAGAAACTTTCAAGGACTAAAGTTAAAAAAGCTAGCCCAACATTTATTTCTGCAACAAGAGAGAGTAGTCAAAAGAGTCCAATTTAATTTAAAATATACTATTTGGTTTAAATCAATTGCAAAACTCGACTCGACTTACTTTAATCATCTTAACATGATTACTAGAAAGAAGTGAAACGAAAAATGAACAGTACTAACGAAATTAGCTTGGAGAAGTTCGAGTAGAAAATGATTTACTTTTAATGTAATAATTAATATTTAATGTATGATGTTTAAGGCTCCATGGAGTTGACTACCAAAAACAGCATAACAACTTTCGAAACTTTCTTGGAAACCGGAAGTTCTTTATTTCTAACGAGGGAAATACAGCAGTGCACTGCAGTGTAACAATAATTAGTAAATATCTAAACATATTTTTGCGACCTTTTCAGCTAGTTTAGCATTGATGGCTGCTTGTCTGTACTCAGCTTGCCTAAATGGAAGTTGTTTAGGCAAGGTAGTATCGCAAATTTCAGGGCCAGCGTCATACTCATAAAACTTAACTAGTTTAGCTTTCATATCAGATCACAAACAATCGTTGTCTGCACTTTTAAGAATTTCATTACTTCCTGCAGTTTGGATCCAAACCGAATAGGCAGTTAAAAATTGTCTTGTGGGAACTGTAGTTCACTCCGGAGCAGTATGCCGCAACGACGTATGCATCATTTACGGGTAGATGATGTTCCTCGAAATCTTTGAGAATGAGGAAGTTGTAGTCACAAGTCGTGCATTCCAGTTTTAAATGCACTAATGACTTATTAGTCATTATAAGCTTCTGATTGCATAGTTGTGCGTGGTCGTAGGCTAATAATCAAAACGTCATTTAGCTTGATTTTATTGTGCGTTTAGAGAATGAGTAAGAGAAAAGACTCACTTTTGTTTGCCATTACTCTACGGGAATAAAAAATACAAACAGTAAGGTGGAAGCGTTCCATGTAAGTCGTGGATACAACGGTAGACGCACCTGTTTCCAAGATAAGGTCAAACCCGCACAGCGTTCCTGAGAGTCCCTTTCCTCGTATGGACTTAATCTTTTCTCAGTTACGTCGAGAATCTTCTTCCGGAGGGCCCTCTCCAGCCTTTAGTTTATACTCCTTATGGTTCCTGTAAAAAATAGAATTTAGTCAGATGCATCAAAATTAAAAAATGAACAATGCGCTGTAACTTTTTACCCTTGTGGACTATCGCGGACCAGGTTTGGCCTGCACTAAAGGTTTCTTTGCTGAGTCGAGTGCAACTGCTTCTACTCCTGTAGTACCTCAGGGTCCTTTAGGAACGTTGCAGCAGTAGTAATTTTGGTCGTTATTTAAAGGGCGAAATACTTCTATTTGGCGAAGCGTGTGAAATGACAGTTGGGGTATTTGAATAGAGAATCGGTTTGTGCAATTTTTGGTCGATGACATGAATTGAGTCGGAGTCGCATGCGACCCCCACTGCCTCAAGAAAGTTTACTCCAGTTGCCAAGATTGTGCTCCATGGAGCCTTA
>JAQGAD010001633.1:0-18070 GCA_034696625.1 Isotomurus palustris | reverse complement strand
TAACCAATAATTTGTGTTATATCCTTGATGTCCTGTCCTTGTGCACAAATTTTTGATGAAAAGTTTACTTGAGTGTCAGTAATAGTAAAATGCCATTCTTGGCCACCGAGGTGGTCCATTAACATTGGGGGGACGCTCGGGGGTAAGAAGGTCATGATTTGGGACGCTGCTGACTAATGAGGTCGAGGGTTAGACTTCAATATGATCAGACGCTGCTGGGGTCTTCAGGGGTCACAGTTGGGGGCCAAGAGACGCTGCTTTCTAATTAATGTGCTTATCATTACCAAGCCACATTCTAAAAAATAATTATTTTATTAAGGTCAAAGTTCATCACATAAAAAAAATCTTATTTTATACTCGAACCACACTCAATAACCACACTCAATTTAATGTGGAGTTGGAGGAGGAGGATTTTGGGGTCTCTGCATTAGCTTCTCACGTCGAGTTATGTTTTTGCTGTGGATAGGAGAGTTATGTTGGGCACCATTAGCGTTTATTGCTAGTGGAGGGGGGTGTTGTTCATCTTTCACTGGCGGACACTGTGGAAGGCAAGGAGTTGGAGAAGAAAGTGGCACATCCACAAAGTCTGCAAAAGACTCCTCGTCCCAAAGACTGAAGGTTTGCGGTGCCGCGGATCGGTGTGGATCTTCTCCAGAGTGGTCCTCCAGTTTGAGAATGGCATCGTCCAAATCTTCTGGTAGTGGACACTGGTGGACTGATGGAAGCGGGTCCCGAATCGCTGCAACAACCGGAAGCTGTGCTGGAGCCGTCATGTCCACCATCTCATACAGGAATTCAAGTCTAGGTGGTCGGGGAGGGGGGCGACGGAAAACCGAGGGAATGATTCTTGGAAGGGGGTCACGGCGCTGGGTAGGGCGTTGGTTGATTGCTGTGCTGATGTGTGCTCTGTGCCACCGCAGGACCAATGATAGGCCAATCACTGTTAGTATGATTGCAGCAACCACGCCTAGTGTCATTCCTGAAATAAGAGAAAAGATAAATAATTGGAGCGTTATAATTCGCTAATCATACGTTAAACACAAAAAAGTACCCTCACCAGCAACAAAGGAACCATCTCCGCTTGAAGTGGTGGAGATCGAGTGTGATTCTTCGCTCGAAGACAGTGTGGGCTGACCCCAACGGTCTGTTGGGAGACAGTGTTTCGTGTCACCAGTGTCGACATGAAGACATATCTCCCTTCCGATGAGAAAAGCCATTTTTGAGGAAAGAGTTGATACACAGACTGTACCTTCGTCGAAAAACTCCACCCACTGGCACCCCTTTGCCACGCAAACGTCGCACGTCAGCTTACTGAGACAGAAATCCATTCCTGTAAAAGTGTACTGTGGTTATGTTCTTTAGTTGATTTCTTTATTATTTCGAAAAACTTACCACTAGAATAATGTAAAGAAAGAGATCGAGTAAAAGGAGTATTATGTTGGATCGGGAACTTACTTTCTTGTGTGCAGTGAGTGTTTCTTGAGCAAAGTGAGCTCACTTACTTTGTTGACTACTGGAACAAAGACAAACGGCCTACTGGCGTCTTTTCATTGCATGAATACTTTTCATTGCATGAAAAATTTTCATGAGTAATTCTTAATACAGGTTAATCAGTATGAAGATATTGAGTTAGTAGCAGAGACTATAGCCTTAAATAGTAATGCGTAAAAATTAACATTGCAATAGAAGACAACAGTACCTGCCTAACCCACTGTTAGGAAGAACTTTGCCCGTCATTAACTCTCATATGTTGGTGGAAGTGGGGGGCAGGGAGAGTCTCTGGGCAAAGTTCATGTGAAGTCCCTAGGTTTTATTGGGCTTCTATAATTTTTTATGGTATGCCTGAAGATGTTCACAAGACATTTAATTCTTTTGGAGCTTCGTCTGTAGCCACAGTCGGTTCAGGCACTTTTTGATCATTGTTTTTCCAGGACATGATGTCCGTTGTCCGTTTCTTCAAGCAAGTCTCTAAAAGCGACTTCTTCAGCAGTAAAAGAGCGAGCATGACGCTCATAAGTAGGATTTCAATGTAGTCCTTTACTATGGTCAACATCTGGATATGGGTTCCGTGTACGCTAAAGTCAGCGTCCTCGCAGAAAAGCTCAAATCGGTTGAAAGTTCGCATAATCGGCCGATTAGTTATATTGGCACAATTCTCTGGAGAACAGCTTCTATCGGCAATTATTCCAAATTTGGAAATTAGTAAAGCCGAATCTCGACAAACGTATTGTGGTCTTGATAGGGGATGGCTTAAAATCTTAATGTACATTTTTTTCCTTCGGATGTGCATGACTTGCACTCCTCCTCTACCTCTTTGTTCGCGAACGACGCCAGTGTAGAAGAAATCACTACAACGAGTATAACTATAAATACACGCATGGTGACACTTTTCAAAGTTTATTCTGTTTCCTGGAACAGCAGGTTTGGCTATTACGCGCACAAGGTTCGGAATGCTTCTGAAGCAAATCGACAAAATGTCTCACCATATTGTCATTGACTAAAAGATGTCGGGTATATTTACGCATAATATCTTTAAGGCTTAAGCCTCTTGTCCTGTAGTAGAGGAAGAACAGGGCGTGTGCCCCACACACTGCAGACGTCTGCTGCTGAACTTGGCGAAAGTTTGCGTCACTGATTTTATAAGGATACTTCACCTTGTACTTAGAAAAAGGGTTGCCGTAGCTGTCAAAGTATTCTGTTTTCACTATATTATTTTGTTTAAATATGTAAAGTGCAAACCAGTGTTTTCCTGGTAGCCTCTTTTTGTCCGTATTTACAATTAGAGCAATTGGCAAAGATGAGAAATTGATTTTATGTATCTCGTCTCTTGCAATCACTCCGTAGAACTTAACACTAGAACACTTAACTAGTTTTTTTAAATATTGTTCTAAAACTCCAGCAAACATGGCACTAGTTGCTCAACGACTCCACTGTTACTGTCTTCTGCCTGTCGATGGTGAGAATGGACTGAAACATTCCCATTACCAAGCATGTTATCGTAGACTCTAAAGGGTTTTTAAACTTCAACTCCAACTGAAGTTGACCATGTCTCTGTGGGATCAGGGAATGTGACACTGACGAGGGTAACAACTCGAGGACTACAAAAAAATTTCCATTCAGGAATCGATCTTTTGTTATTGGAACCCCAAACTCTTGGTCTTCAAGGGCTTTAAATAGGGTGTTGTAAGCAAGTAAGCTGATATTGTTATCTATGTCTAACTCTACTTCTCTATAAAAGGTATTATTGTCCCCATCTGCAGAGGCCTTTATCTTTTGTATATTAAAGTGAGAAAAGTTAAAGGGACTTTTCCCCAACTTTCCAGCGAATGCTGCGCTGTCAATAAAAGTAACAACAATATATTGGGGGAGATTAGCCCTGAACAAGTTTTCGGATGTTAAAACTTGTGTGCCACTTGAAATGTTGAAGCTTCTTAGCTCAGCACATTGCAGGGGGTACAGGAACTTTCCTTTCCCATTCAGTAGCTTATTATGTTGTACGACTACACTATTGTTAATAGAATACTTTGGTACGTAAAATATTATATCCTCAAACTCGACTATATATGGGAAAGGCTCATTGGCTTTCTCTTCAGTGGCAGACACCAAACAAAACGAAGGGTCCGTCCTTTTCAGAGTAATTTTTATGTTTACATCGGGTGGCAAATACTTTGGACATTCAAAGACTGCCTCCGAAAGCTTTCCCATACATTCAAATGTGGCACTAAGCTTGCTAACATCCAACCTCTTCAAAAATCCATTGTTCGATGCGGTAAAATCATCCACCTTAGTGTCCTCAATGAATAAATGGTTTAGTAGTTGCCCCTCTTTGTAAGCCTTTCCGTGCGTTAAAATGTCTAACAAATGGCCTCTGTAGGCATATAGACTAGAGCTCCTGGACACCACTGTTGAATTTAATGCAACTTCACAGCTCGAAAATAGTGAGCGAAAGAAGTTGTGCGTTGGAGCTATAGAGTCTGTACTAGTCAGCTTTGTTCCATCAGACTTGGTAATTCTAGCACGAATATACAGCCTAGATCCATACAGATCAACGTATAAATTATTAGATCCTGGGATATAAAATTGTAAAGGATTCCCTGCATCCTTGATATTGAACGACGGAAAATATGCAACTTGTTCCGAATTAACTAGCCCTACGTCGCTTTGTGGCAAAACACCCACATCTAATTCAGAAGAGAAAGACGGAATGCTTCCTTTAAAAACTGCCATATTTTTTCCCTTTCGTTTGTTTAGGCGTCTTAGTCGTTTTAGGAGGTGTCTTCTTGATGACCTTTTTGATACTGACAGACTTACCAGATCCTGTCTGTCTTTTAGCTCTTGGTTTTGCTTTCGAACTGGGAAGGGGAACTAAATAATACATTGGGGTGGAGTACAAGCCTCTACCAACCTGGCCCTTTGCTGCTGGTATAAGCTTGCACACACCTTTCTTGCATTGAATTTTCGTCATATTCGCTGCTGTCGAAAGTATAAAACTACACTTGTTGGGTACGTTGACGGAATTAGAAGATTATTGTTGTGGTCTGTGAGCCACACATGCACAGACTTGATGTCTGAGAGCTTCAGAGGTAGGTAGATAACTGGATCAAATGTGACAGTTGTGGGGCCTTTTGTTGGGTAATCATGAACGATTCGTAAAGCTGGGTACGACTTTGATCCTACTCTTTGTTCACGGATAAGATTAGTCTGTAAAAGCAAATCACTTCTATTTTGCCATGTAACTGCTTGAGCTGCTTGTTTTACAGCTGGCTGGTTAAAAGAATTTAACGCAACCAAACTTGGCGGAAGAAACACGGTTGTGCTTGGTAAGGAGAATGTGAATCCTATACTGACTCCAAGCAATTTATTAAGTGCTGGAGAAAATTGTAACTGAATCCCACTCTCAAACAGTTTAATCTGACATGTATTTTTTGACACTTGATGCAGAACTCCAATTTTGAAACCGCTCTTCCTTACACTCTGTGCAATATTCATAAATAGAGATTCTGTGGTGTATTTTGTCGGCTCTTCAACTTTTCCAGGTATTTTGTCCCAGGAATATAGTATGAAATTCAATTCTGTGTCTTTTTCTATAAAAGAGTACAAATCTTGACGCCTAGGATCCTTACTTTCATACACTCCTGGGTTAAAGGAATCAGTTGTAAACCCTAGACACTTTAAAAGCTCTGAGGGCAAGTATAATGTTCTATTTTTTTCCTCGTCAGTCCACCTCAGCACTGAATATGGTTCATTTTCACTTTCTTTTAAAAGTTCTGTGATACTGAGTGAAAGGCCAAGTTCTTTAAATTTTGAAGTCACTAACGTAGTCAAGTAAGAAATATTCCCTTCAGCAGGTCTTTTGATGCTTACTATGGTGTTTTGTAGCTTAAAAATTGTAAATTGTTCAGAATCACCTTGAAAAAACTTTTTACGATCCGACGGGATTACGGGGGATAATATGGAGTTTGTTTTATTTGGAACAGACTGTGAGATATTGTAACGAAACTGCACTACGCCAACTTCGTACGTGTCTTCAGGAACGCATATATCTTGAGACAAGATATTTCGGAAAGAAGTTGCGGTGTTTTCTGGATAAAAATCGCAAGAATCATCCGAATGGATAGACACACAGAAGCTCTTCAAATCCATTGCCCAAATGTATTATTTTGTCTGAGTGCACTTCACTAAAAATGAATTCCGACTGGATCAGTGAGTAAAAGCAAACTGCTTGGGCACACTTGTATGTGTCTTCCTATTTATCATTCGTCCGTGTTAGTTGGCCGAGTCACTCTTATTAACTCTTCACTATGAAAGTTTGCATTAAGTTCAGTGCCGTTTAGGTCAGCAATTCGAAAAACACTCACAGGATGAAGCCGTATTACTCTATTGATTCGAAAGGTCTGTTCGGAGTAACCGACATCGTAGCCCTTTTTAAATGTTATCTTATTTTGAGCAACTTTAACATAATCGTTCACTTGAAATCGGGGGAGTCTCTTTTTCATATTTACAAACCTATGAAAAAGATTATGAAACACCTCGGATTCATTTTTGCTGGTCACCTCATTTGGTTTCATTTTTATTGAGGAATGGTATGTGTCGTTAATGCTTTTTACAACATCATCCAGGTAGTTAAGCCAATTCTTTTTACCAGTAAATGTCATCAGTCGGGCTATTCTGGACTTGAGTGTTCTTATCGCCCTTTCTACTTGTTGAGCCTTGAGTACAGACTTGGAGGAGTACAATACAACCTTCTTCGACTTTAAAAGATCCTTAACAGGTTTGGAATAAAATTCAGTACCTTTGTCTGACATAAGGTATTCAGGAGTTTTCTTTGCCTTTGCAAAAATTTTTTCCAGTGCCTCCCTCACAGCCCCTCCGGACTTAGTTTTCATAGGTTCACAATAAAGAAATTTCGAAAAGCAATCAATGCATACAAGAATGTAGCAGTAGGAACGATTGTGGTATTTATGTTGTAAATACACAACAGTATCTGCCTGCCACATATAGTTACTATAGACGCACATCACAGGCTGACGAAGGAATATTCTCCTGACAGGTCTATGGAGATTATAAGTTTTTAGTTCTTGAAGAATCTCTTTAACTTTTTTCGGGTCTTTGTATTGTGAATTTTTAAAGAACGTTGAATATCCAGAGACAGCTCCGGGTTGCCTTACGGAGAAATACCTCCTTCTAATGTAATTCCTGTTCATAATAGGACTAATTTATAAAAGAAGCCTTGTCTTCAAATCGTGTCCAACTTTTTGTTGTTATTATTTTTTCAGCAGAACTGGAGGATTTGATGAAATGTCCAGAGCCTAGGGAATGTTTATTTAAAAGATTTAAAAAAGACTTTCCGTTCTCTGTGAGTGCTAGTGTTGGATCTTCTAAAAGAAACCTTTCTAGAAAATCAGCCAATTCTTTGAAAGTGTAGGTAATATTGTCAATGGTCACTGTGTCCGAAGAACTTTCTCTTAGCTTTAAAGTTTTTAGAATTTCAGAGCCACGGGGTTGGAGGCTGTTTTGCATTAGAGAAACGATTAGTTGCGATGAATGTTTCCTTGCAGATGGAAAATGCTCCAACTTTATTACTCCCTTTGACACGAGCTCATTGTAGAGCCTATTTGGTATCACCCTCATGTAGTTAGACATTCTTATGTGTTGAAAATGTCTTTCATGCATGAGCTATACATTGTGTCCATGAAAATTTTAACCATTTGTTTAACTACTTTAAGGTTCTTGACGAGAAACTTTCTGGTAAATGTTGAGCGGTAATGAGTTTTTCCATATGTGTAACGAATTAAAACTGCTAGGCTACTTTTTTGGCTGAGTTTATGTACTGGAAGATGTTTAATATTAAATATAATTTCAATCAGAGTTTTTATAAAGTCCAGATCACAGTTTGCCAACACTTGTCTGGACTTGCTAGCGTTGAACGACAGAAACGCTTTGAGAAGTTTTTTTATTTTCACACATTCGATCCATGTTGTCATGTTCAAGTGACAAATGAATACTGAGTTACTCAATTAGACACAGATGGAATATATATCTTAGAGTCAATCCGAGGGTACACAAAGTTACGAAATCTAAATGACTCTTCTTGTTCTGGAGTGTTATCTATCAGCAGATAGGAATACTTTGTCATTTTTATGTCGTTCATTACATTTCTTAGGAAGTGAGGATGATCTGGTAGTAACTGACGATTTAGACACTCGAGTGAACTTACATCTCTTTGCAGAGGGAAAACTACGAGATAACTAGAATTAATAGACACACTCTTCATATTCTTTGGAAATAGATTTTGCCAGGTTATTATTAGAGTGATGTTAAGATGATGACTTAAACGGATAAAAAGGTCCGTCAATTGTTTATTGTTTTTACCAGACTCCTGGGAGAGCATGAAGTCATCCAAAATCATGAGTATATTCTCCGTATTATTAGCTGGTATTTCTGGGATTTCAGATGTGAAAGTTACGTAAGGGTGTTCTTGTTTAAATGTGGTGAATATCTTTTGATATATCGAATACACATATATAACTTTATCTATTTTGGTATCATATATAATATTCCGTTTTGAAATTAAATCCAGAATAAAAAACGTCTTTCCTGAACCTGAAGCAGCGCAGACTATTGTCCTTGATGCTGGTTTAAGTGTGTAATCAAAAACTTTCCAGTCAGTCATTTCTTCTGAAGCTTATAATGGCCAAATGCACAACTTTCCTTGTCTGACAAAAAGAACCTTCTTATGTCGAGAGAGTTGAATCTATAGTGTGCTCTGGCTGGAGTCAAAGTATGTTCTGAGTAATTACTTGCCAAAACATTTTGAAAAAATTGATGATCAACTGCTTGGATAGCAACTTTAGAATATCCTGCAGCAGCCACTTTTCCTTTTGAGTATAATTGGCAGAAATCACACTCTGACGAGTATAAATTAAAACACTTGTCACAAATGCAAATATACGAAAATAATTTGGACTTAAGGGAAATGTATTGGTAAATATTCAGTTCTGTCAACTTCCATGTTCCTAACTGGTTACGAATGTTGTTAGAGTACAACCTGTGTGAAGGAGGAAGGTGTGAAAAATCAATTTTATCTTTGAGCAATTCTAATTTCGCCAAAAAATTGTTTTCTGGATCAAATACCATTAGCTTAAGGCTGTCGGTTTCTCCTGCTAAAAGCTTTACCTTCCCTTCAAAATGATCTTTCATGAGATCATAGCCTCTATACACCATCTCCTTACAATTTTCTAGTATCATAAATGCATTCAGAATGTTGTAAGAATGATGTTCAGACGAGCGTGCCATGTGAAATAATGACAAATGCTCAGATAATATGCTAACTTCCTTAAAATTATTACGGCTAGCAAGATCAAGACAGTCTCTTCGTGATGTACAAAGCTTGATATCAGTGTAATTGGCGGTGTTAGATAAGAATTTTCCATAAATCGAATTCATTAAATTCTTTAGTATTCCTGCGAGCAACTTGTCACCGACATTTTCAGCTTCTTGCCTAAGTTTCATAAAATGATTCATTGTATCATGCAAGTAAGGTGCAGTTCTGAATCGTAATCCTTTGTGGTATTGAGTTATAACTAATCCCTTAGAAACATAATACTGCAATGTTTTGTGCAGCAACAAGTATTTGTATTTTGGCTTTAGGTCTAATATTAACTTAGGCTCAACAAAGACAGTTTCTTTAAAGTTGGGTATGGAGTCGATTACTTCCATTTGCTGAGGAGACAACTCGGTAGGGTCAATATATCTTTTTTGTACACATAAGGGAAGGTCGTTCAATTCATCCATTTTCTCTTCTGGAATGTATGCATCGACTTCAAATATATACGCAAATTCTCCTTCTTTAGGCAAAGCCATCACGTCCATCTGACTTATAGTCAGCTCGTCTAGCCATGTGTATTCCCCAGTGGCCAAGTACCCTGCCATGCACGACGGGTACGCTGCAGTTAGGTCGAGCTCAATTATGTGTGACCTGTCTTGGGAATTTCCAGTAAAACAGTTCAGTCTTTCGCAGTTTGCTGTCGCACTTTTTACGTTTGCAAAAGATAATCCTGCTCTAATGTGTGGACTTATCCAGTTGATAATGTCTTCGTCTTTTATGTACTCATAGCTTGCCCCTGAATGGCAGAAAGCTGCATCGAAAGCAAACGACGATAAAGTCGGCGAATGAAGAGGGGATAAGTTCAAGTTCTTCGTGCAGAAATAAACAAAGTGACGAAGAATGTCACCCGTTAATAATACAGACGTTTTGGTGAATAACTTTGCATAGTCGAGTTGAGTTTCACATGCAAATCCTTCATATGCTAGCACAGATGCATCGTATGTGTGTGCCTGCTCCAGTTGTACTTTTGGGGGAAAGGATTCTCTTAGCGTGGATGAGTTGAAAGTGAAATGTTTGTACGGGAATATGAGACCATTCTCTAACAAATGAACATTTATCTGATCTGAAAAGCCTTGAAAGAGGATACTGTTTTGTTTTTCTTCTGCGGTTTGCACCTTCCTTAGGCGATTAGCTAGTGTCTCTATGGAATATGACAAAAGAAGACTGCTGTCTACAAACTTTATGCCTTCCCAGGTCATGGAAATCATAGTATCGTCATCTTTAGCTATCATTTTGAGATGGTTAGTCCATTCCTTGTTTAGACATTTGATAATTGAGGGACCATCTTGTGACCCAAAAGAGTGAGATATAACAACAAGAGCTTTTTTAACGCATAAAATATTACATTTTACGCAAAGAAGGGAGTAAAAAACCCCATTGTAGTGATTGTGGTTAAATGCTGGCAATCGAGTTGAGGAGTTTAGCTTGCAGTGACAAAGAGGACACATTGAAGACGACTTTTTCATAGATTTCATCTCTTTCGTAATAAGTAGAGGAATATTAGTTTCTTTTACTTTGCGCAAGATTTCGTTTCCTTTCTCATAAATGCATTTTAGTAGGTTTTCCATTGGTGCATACCCAAAATAAGTTTCTTGGTGCTCGACCTTCCATTCAGGATCAAGTACAACAAGGGAATAACCTGCAACCTTGTTGTTGCCTTCTTCTGTAGTGTACAATAAATCTGAGTTCTGCGTTTTATGTGCTACTTCAATTGGCTCAGTATAGTTTGCAATTTGGAATATTATTTTGTATTGAATATCCATATGACTAAAGAAGCTGTTAAACTTGTAGTGGGTTTCCTTGGGAACACTGAGATTTCTGTGCCCGTACTGTGAGCACATTTTAGGGTGTCGCTTATTTGATTCGGAAATAGGTTTAAAGCATCCTTTGCATAGGCCTATCTTATGATACCCTGTCTTGCCTAGAAATTTGCCAACATCTGTTATAAGAATATAATGCCCATCCTCTGATCCGTTTCTTATTTCTTGAAGAAGTAACAAGTCAATTTCTTTTTCATGTCTGTAATCACTCAAACGCGCTGGATAGATATCTGTTCCATCCAGCATAAATACATTGATCGATATTTTGTTGACAGTTTCAAAAGTATCTATATCATTTAAGGAAACTGAAGTCTCAAAGCCTGTGAAATCGATCTCTTCCTTAGCCTTGAAAAGAATTTCGTCGTAACTACAGGGGTTCTCATACATTCTTTTTAACCTTTTCCTTTGGTTATAATCAAGCCTCTCATACGGGACTCCACGGGCTTCCGGAAGAAATATCTCCTTTCGGTAAAAGTGTGCACAGACACACAACATGAAACATCTATCTGTGTGCGTCCTTATATTAATTAATCCCTTTTTCAATAGGTGATCAGGCAGTGCGATAAAACCTTCACCGGCTGGGGATAAATCCATCCCTCGCTTTATTGTTGGTCGGAAAGGTATGATGCGGGCATTCACCATGCTTATTTTTTTTATTATCCATCCAGATCCTTCACTTTCGTACAACTCAAGCGACACCAGCAAGTACTTAAAAATTGTTGTCAATTTAGTCTTTATGAACCTTCTGTGGCTTGTTCTGACAAAAGGTGAAATGAACTTGCGTTCCAGGAGTTTATGATCCGTTCTTCTCTCAAGCGTTGTATTAACGGTCAGGGATATTTTAATGCCTCGAAATATCTCCACATATTGTTGCATGAGATGGTAAATGTCGTCTCGAATTGAGTGAAAAAGCAACGTAAAATCGATTATGTCCGTAGAAATGTCTTTCGAGAATGCAAATATTCCTCCATTATGTACTTGATCTTTTAGCTTAAAAGCCCCAGTTTGTACATCATGAGGATCGTAGTTTTCCTGACTATCCGATGCTGCCCCTTTACCTCGTTGGTTGCAGTAGTGAGTGTTTACATTTCCGAAGCATTTTCCACAATCGGAACACTCGTGTCTTAACTCATAATGCAATGCCAAATGAAAAAACCGTACGAATTCACTAGAGCAGGTGTCGTATTTGCATTTGTACTTTCTTGGAACAGGTCTAGTGTAGCCTGGTAATCTAAGACTCGGGACTACCGCCTCAATGTCAGGGCAACACGGGTTAAGTGGCCGATTTGGCATTTTGGCGTAGTAGAAAGGTTGTTAATTATTATTTGATTTTACCTTAATACGCTTCCTCCTAAGTATAGTTTGGTTTCTTCTAAATCTAATTCCCAAATACTTGCAGAAGTCACACCTTAAAACATAGATTGGTTCGTCAACATTGACAGGTCTTAAGTAGCACATGTGGCACAGAATTTCATACTTGTCCGTTTCCGGAGCTTTCATTTAGCTTATCAATGCTCAAAACACCACTTCGAAACAAAATTTCAAGCTCGTTTATGGAAAGAGATCTGAAATCTCTCATAAACTTCACTAAAAGAAAGTGATTCTTTTCATGCTTTTTTATACCACCAATCGCGCACTCAATGTTATAAATATTTTCAGCCTCTCGTCTCAGCTCTTGCTCCTCAAAGCAATCCAAACACTGTTCATTATGATGAAAATGACACCAAATTTTGTGTTCTTCACAATTATGGCATGCTTCACGACCACAATCTTTGCACTTGAATAATGTGTGGTTTGGCAACTTCATTTCATTATCCAGTGATTCCTAATTGCTTCAATTTTTCTTTAAATTCCAAATAACGGAAGGAAATGTTGGTAGTAAATCTATACAACTCTAATGAGTTATCTAAAATTAAGAGATCCTTCAGTGATGAGACCCGTGATAGTGTCACGTAGGTCTGGTTAAAAAATGTATCTCGATTACCAAGAAAAATTATAGCTTTTGGAAGTGAAAGCCCTTGTACACCATGTACAGTCGTGCTAAACCCAAGTTTAAGAGGAAGACATTTTATTGGATAACTCACTTGAAGTAGTTTATTATAGTAATTTTCAGACAGAGGCACAATAGGGACCAAAGGAACCCCATTGTAATCTACACAAGTTGGTCCTGAATAGTTAGGAAAGTGCACAAGTACAAATGATGGTAAAGATTCGCTGGGTGTCTTTTTCTTTCCGTAAACTACGAAAAATACTGTCCCACGAGATCCATTGCATAAGTTGTAACTAATGCATAAATTCCTAGTCAAAATTACTTTAGCTCGCTTACATAAATAGAGGTATTCCGTCTCGGGAATCGGAGGATACTTTGAGCTATGCACGGGTTTAATTGTGAAAACTGTTTCGCCAAGCGATAGCAACTCTTTTCTATTCCAACTGTCAACTTGAGAGTTGAATGGAAAAATTGAAACTGCATCAGCAAACGACTCAATATCTTTGTCAGTTAATTCTGACACCTTTCTCGTTTTTAAAAGTTTGAAATCCGAATGTGTAAACTGTCTGTATCTTACGTGATCCAACAAAAGTTGGAAATCTAAATCACTTTTTTGTCTCACTTTTTCATCTAAATTAAAAAAGTTGAATTTTCTAAACAAAGCACAACCTTCCTTTGCAATTCCACTCAAATCCGCAGGATCTTCGTATAGCTGTGGTCCACAAACTGACCCTATTTGACTAAAATCTCCAAAGAGGATTAAATTAACTCCTCCAAAAGGACGTTGTGACTTCCTCGCCTTACACAATCGGTCGTGAATGTAATATAAAAGTTGTGGGTTGATGAAACCACATTCGTCGACGAGTAAAAAGTCCAAGTCTTGAACTTTTTCACGAAATGTTTTAGACACAGTTTGCCTAACGAGAAACTCGTAACCACCACTTTGTAAATAGTTCAATTGTAAAAAGGAGTGGCAAGTGACCCCTTTACAATTTGATGCTGCGATTCCTGAGAATGCAATCACTTTATAGTTTTTACTAAGCCTGGATAGTAGTTGAGAAATTCCTTGTAGTAAATAACTTTTTCCGCATCCGGCGGCTGCGAGGACACAGGATAATACTTGGTCAGATTTATTCTTTTCCAACAAGAACGTCCGAACTTTATCATAAACTTTAAGTTGGGACAGGGTAAAGTCATTCGTAGAAATTAACTTTCCACCTTTTTGAAACCAATCAGGAATTTCACACTTTGAGTTCTTCAGACTCTCTACAAACTTTGTGTAAAATTGAGATGGTTTGATTCCAAAGTGAGAGTGAATCTCGGTCTCTGTGTCAGGGAAGGGTAAGTCTACTTTGTCCACATGCTGTGATTCCATTTTTCACAGTGGTCTGTTTTGGGGCTGGCTGTCCCCGATAAAGTCCCCCTACATTAGCACTTGAACTCAGATATGAATGCATAGGCAAATATATTATGATTAATATAGTCTATAGTCTGTCCAGAGCAGCAAATATACCTGGTAAATTCTCTTTGCAAGCATCATTCCTTTTTAAACCGTTGAATCAAAAACAACAACAATGAAGCATCTAAAGAGACGCCTAGAGGAAGGGGAACCTGAGACTCCATCGAAACGACTTGAACCTATTGGAAAGGATTTTGACTTAATTCTCAAGCAACATTGGAATTCTGTTCTAAGCAAACAGTCAGTGCAATTAAGTGACGATGAGGAAGGTGAATCTTACGAAATCCCTATCAATCCCCACACTCAACACCAGGACCAAGGGGTTTTTGATTTTGCAAGCCTATTGGAAGGGACCCCTGCTCAGCCAGTGGGACACGATCTTAAGGAGATAAGTGATTTTCTGAAGACTGAAGAACTTGCTGGTGAAATGATTGTCACAAATGACGACCTCAAGGAGATTTTAGACAAAGCCTCGGATTTGTTCCCTTTGTCTGGAGATGCATCTGAAGGCTCAAGTGAAGTGAAAACGTTCACCCAACTCACAAGTGGGACTACTCCATACCCGCATTTTGAGCCTATTACTCCAGTACAGTCTCCTATATCGGCCCACAGTAAACCATCTCAACAAATACGCCAAGAAGGTCAGTCTAAGTCCGATTTGTTAAAAAACTACACAATCGAAAGTGAAGAATGGAAGACACCAAACATTATTCTTTCAACCAACGCAAGTCTTGGTTTGAATGACGTTGAGCATGCCAAGGTTTACTATTTTCGTGACCCGGCGTTTTATGACGACGGGTGTTATGTCATTGGGCTGATCAAGGTTAAGAAGCATTACGACAAGGATGCTGCAGCATGGTTCGTCTTCATTAAGAAGGACAACCTGGGGGTTGGGAACAATGCTGCATTCCCACCATCAATATTCCGTTTAACATTGGATGAAGTGAAAGAACTGTCAAGAGAACTAAGAAAACTGAAGCAGGAGATAGAAAAGGAAGGGCAACCAGAGATTCCAAGGTTGAGGGGACACAAGCCAGTTGACTCTTTTGGAGATGCTTTCTGGGGTGAAAGCGCCACAAAGAGACTTCATTCGGACAATTTGATGTTCAGGCCCTACAGACACATCAAAAACGGAGTCCTTAAGGTCAAGTTCTTGGCACCCAAGAAATCCTCGTACAATATGAACTCATGGCTTGGAACTACGATGAACAATTCTATTCGAGAATGTGACCAGCTGCAGTTTGCTTTGTCAACTATTCTTGTCGAAGTTGAAAAGCACGAGAGGATGTCGTTCTTAAAAATGTTTCCAAAGTAACCCTTTCATTTTACATTCAACTTTTCTTGCTTTATAGTCAGTTTGATAGTCAATTCCAACTAGTCCTACCTAACTAATAAACCACTTTCCTACCGATAAGCCACTTGAATGGATTATCAACACATAAAAAATAACAACTGCAATCCTAAAATCCTTTTGTTACTAGGCCACTCCAAAGGGATTAATGTTTTCGATTCCCATGCACAGATCTATCCCATCAAATTCATACGTAAATAAGTAAAAATAACTTCAGTCAGATTTTGATCTTCTACCGTGAAAGACCACTAGCAATAACTTTTCTCACTTAAATAACCAACCATGTCGCGGCAACTGCCATCAATTTCTCAGGCTGAAGCTACGACAGCGTATATTTACCAGCAGCTTCAAGCAGCCCAAAGAGAAAACGACTCTCTTCGACAGCAAATCCAGGAATTGAATGCGAGAATTCGATCAAATGAAGCATTGTACTTGAACACTGTGTCTCAGATTCATCGAACTTACTCGGCTAGATTCTGGACACTCAGTGCAAAGACCCAGAATTTAGCAACCCTGTCTGCTACATACACTCAGAACTCTCTTGAAGCCCTTCCATTTCCATTTCTGGACGATGTCTTCGCACTTCTTCAAATGAATCCAAATCCATTGGGGGAATGAGCCTCTTCCGCAGCTTGAGGAGCCATTCAATTTTCAAAACAGTAAGAATATTTATTTTCTATTTATTAACTTTTTTAAAGTGCTAGATTATAATAATTTAACAAGAGTAAGAAAGTAAAGTCAACATTCTTATAATCTCACTGAAAATTTTGCAGTGGCTGAAGATAAACTGCTGACGAGTTTCGGGCATTTCATCCCAGTGCTGGATCTTTACATCCTTGTACTACACACTTCTCAAGATTCCTTAATACATTATACAAGTAGAAATAGAGTTTGTTCTCAGTGACATTTGATAATATCTATAATAACCGTCTTTTCAGTAAACTGCAACGATCTACTTTGCATCTTTTTAATAAATACATTAGCTACATTTGTACTTCTTATTCTAAAATGAATGTTAAGGATTGAATTATTTCTCGACCCATCAACTAAGTTTGCATGTCTTTGCAGACTCGTCTTTTCTTTAGAATTCCTTCACAAATTGCAGTTTTATACAACATTGGATTTCTGAACGCCCAAAGAGAGTACTCTGAAACAAGATTCTTTTTATTCAACTTCTTGAATAACTCGTAATTACGACACATCGACCTACGAAATTTTTCCAACTGGGTCTCCTTTGGACATTTACGTTTAATGGGAATTGAGGTATTGGTTGGTGAGGCAGTTTTATTGGAATGTACAGCGTGAAGGGAGGATGGGGTTGGGACGGTTGAGGGAGTGGAATGAATAGTTCGAACCAAATGAGAGGTGGTCGGTGTTGGTGATGATGAATTTATTCTAGGAATCTTAGTTTGAGAAGTCGAAGGGTTCAAAGTCAACGGTGAAATTGTGGTCGAATTATTCGTTAAAGTGCTAGGGGACTTGGTACCTTCTGTCTTAGATTCTGTTTCGTTGTTAATGGTTCGAAGTGTGTTACTCGGAGGACGTGGGGAGTTGGTTTGGAAAGGATTTTGCATAGAAGAAGCGTTTTGAATTGAATGCCCTGACTTTTCATGTCCATGAGTATTTAACTTAGCGTAATTAGTTGAGTTGTCCTTCTGTCTATGAGTTGACGGATCAGCATTATTCTGTGTCTTTTGCACAGCTGCGTCGGCATCGTTGGGAGTTTCCGAATGTGGTTTTGCAGTAAAAAACCCTTCATAATAAAGTGTTGGTCTGTTCGGAGAAGTCCCTGAAGTTGCCAATTCGTTAGGATCTCCTCGAGTGGGGGCGTCTAGTCTAATTGCAGGAACATTGCTAATTTTTGGCGCTACTTCACGATAAGTTTCCCTGTTCTGTTCTGCATCCTCCTTTGTTTCAATGGGCAAAGGCTCTCGATCAGCCACTGTTTAATTTTCAAGTTTTTATGAGTATTGATAGTACTACCATCAGTAATTAGTGACCTATCTAGCAGTTTACCTTCAGCTGGTTCACAGAGTTCTGAATGAGTGATGATGTGAGAGACTTGCAAATTATCCATGTCTTCGAAAGTTGCACAAATTCCATCTCCATTGAAATAAATTCCGAAAAGACATCCCTCGTCTTCAAGACACTTTATGCAGGATCTTGTCTGGCAGTGGTTACCAGCAAGCGTATTGGGGACCACAAGAACGATGCACAAGAAAATGATTACTTTCATTTTCTTATTTTAATTTGTAAAGATCGATTGAGAAAATGTTATTTTCTCAGTAATGAGTGGATCTAAGATAGATAATCTATTATGGAAGAAACCCATGGATCGATCTTGAGTTAAGGATTGAGAAGTTACTTTTCGTGAGTCATCATTCGTAAGTGAGTAGAGTGCATATTATTATTTGGACACTCATCACATCTTTGTCTCCCCATCCATTCTTATTAGTTCGCAGTCAAACCACACAGATGACATGATAATCATAATCATATAATTAGTTAGCAGCGTCTCATCGCCCCAGAGGAACCCCTGAAGACCTCAATATTCAGCAGCGCG
>JAQGAD010001632.1:0-18075 GCA_034696625.1 Isotomurus palustris | reverse complement strand
AACCAGGAAATTCGTACGCGTGGGAGTAGGAAACAAAAGGCCGTCAGGCCGTCAAAATAAATAGCCAATTTTTACCTCCCTGTCTCTAATTTGTAAGATAAGGAGAATAACTATGTAAATTGATCAATTGATGTACTACTTAATTCTACCCTTCGTGTCAATAAAAGCATACTAATTGTCACTAACAATAAAGCTAAACCTAAATAGACGTAGCATGCTGCAGGCTGAAGAAAGGAATGGATGTTCAGCTTTACTGAATTAACTAGAAAGTTGGACTGAATCAGTCGAAAGTCAAAACAAAAGCAGACCTGCACGCAACTGAGCCATGTCGCAAATTAACAAGCTGCCTACTGGCTCCTGACCTTCTCATGCATAATCAAAATTAATCACAGGTAAGATTGTGAGATATTGTTTTTAGATTGACCAACGATATTGTTTTTTTGTCAAAAATGAAGACTGGGAAACTGGAGAGTTGGGTACGCAGCTCATTTGCCTCCTGGAACACTGGGAATCACTTCTTCTGTGTCTCCAATAAAAACTAAATCTCTTATAATGGCTGTTAGATTCAAATCCCCAACCAAGACTTCCTTCGGACACAAACTCCTCGCATCTATTTCCACACTCACTGCTCTTATCTTCCTGCCAATCATATTGAGCGTAGCAGTCCTCCCAATTTTACTCATCAGATTTATCGTCGCTCGTCTGGCTTCCATCCGTCACCCAGAATTCTCAAAGATTTTAACCCACCGAACGACCAATTTGTCTCTCGAGGAGCTTCACTCTCACACGGAGTATGCCATCCTGGCTGACAACGTATTCGAAGGAAACTACCCTTTAGAAACGTGCAGAGCGAGATTCGCAGAGCAAGTTTTGCGTAGGAAGCTTCCGAATGGAGACCTCAAGTATCCTGAACTGCAGCAGTACGTGGTCACATGGATGAACTTCCTCTTCTGGAAGACCCAAGAGGACTTCAATATCAACGATCACTTCCGTCTTTACAATGAATCCAGACCAGGTGGCTCCCCACAATCCGTTGTAACCCAAAAGGAATTCGAAAATATGCGAAGCAATTTGCTGAATTCAGAGTTTCCGAAAAACAAAAGTCCCTGGGAGATAGTCCTTGTTCATAACTACGTGCCTGACGATCCCATCTTGAGAGGGAGGACGGATAAGCCCTTATCTGTGATGATGCTGAAGATCCACCATTCACTTGGAGATGGGTACTCCATCAAAAAGCTACTCAGCGTTGACTGGTACGGCAATAGCGAACTGGAGAAGCCACCCAATCACAAAAAAACTGACAATCAAAAGGACAAGTTCCGTTTGCTTGCAGGAGTGAAGATTTTCTGGGGCAATGTGACATTTCCCATCCGATGTATCTACGAATTCATGACGATAAGCCTCCTCCTACTAAACAAAGGGGGGTGGCATGTTCCTCAAGACCGGCAAGCACCTGCGGTTCACACGCTTACCAACATAATCTCTGTCGCACGAGTCAAGTGGATTAAAGACAACCTGGGAGTTTCATTCACGAGTATTTTATTCCACGTGTGTAACGAGTCTACAATTAAGATGATGGCCAGGAAGAAAATGGAAGCCACGCAGAGTATCGTCTCTGTTTTTCCTTTACCTCTCCCAAATCATCCGGATAAACTTAGAAATCACATGTAAAACTATAACTGCAACACCCTTTGCTAGGGTTATGTTATATAGTTTAGAAAGGCGAATTTGAATTTCAGGACTCACGGGTCAATTCCACTGCCAACCTCACCTGAGCTGAGCCCCCAACAGCGTCTCCGAATAATTCACAGCCATTACGAAGGAGTCAAGTCGTCGACGCTTCCATTTTCATTGGCTTGGATGGCTCTCATCGTCGGAGGAATGTTTACAAGTCTCGGGAGGGTGTTGGCCAGAGGACTCGTCCCTCCCGTTGTCATTTCCAGCTTCCCTGGCTCCCAACATTCCGCGTGGACCGTCGACGGTCACAGGCTACTCTCCTCCTACGTTAGCATGGGACTACTCAATCTCTCAGGTAATCCCTATTACAACATCGGAAGAATACGAAAATCTCAGTGGCTGATTTGCGTCTTTCAATAATTCCAGGTCTGGCATTCACCATTATGTCATACGGTGATAACCTCAAGTTCGGAGTTACATCCAACAGTCGGATTTTAAATGAAGACGACATTCAGGAATTCGCTAAGATTTTAGAATGGGAAATTGGAATTTTAGAAGATGAGATTGTACCCGATAAAGTTTCTATCGCTTACACGCAGCAGTCATGAAATGTTTAAACTGTTTGCTAACGAACCACGAAGTGAAATATCATAATAATAATGGTAAAGTATTTTATTTTTGTGAATGCGTGTGAAAAAACTCGGCTCAAAATCTTACACAAAATTAGTAGCACGTCAAACACTTCACAGTTTCATTTCAATGGAAAGCTGTTGATTTCGAATAATAGTCATCTCATTTACTTTCATCTTCTCATTAAACATCCTCAATATATTTAAAATCGTCAAGGGCTGGCTTGAACGTCATCGACTCTGCCTTGTAAATGTCTGAAGGAGTTACAGGCACATTTTAAAACGGTTAACGACGAAATTAAATCACAGCATGCATAAGCATATTGTCCAAGTTGCGTAATGGAACTTCTGAGATCTCAAAAGACACGCAACATTTACCCGCAAGCGTAAACCATAACCAAAGCATATTTATTTTTGCACTTTAAGAGAAACCAACTAAATAAACTTCAACTTTCCGTTTTGTTTAATCACCCCGGAATTTAAAATTTAAATCTTCGAAACCACAGTCATAACCTTAATTAGTTTTCTGTACGCAGAAACCGATTTCTCTTTGCTTTCCTAAGGACAGTTGGAAGCAAGTAAATGGATTACCATAAAGGAATACAATAAAAACATTAAAAACAAAGATCTGTCCGAGACAGACACTGTTAGGACTCAGAGGGACAAATCCACTGGTACTTTTTAACAGTTCAAATATGAACACATTTGCTAACCGGTTTACCAACTTCTTAGGCTTTGTGTCACTTCTCGTGAACAGTGGGGCCTCCTCAGCAATTTTAAATTCAACAACAGAAATTTCAAACCCTCTGGGAAACTCAACAAACAAGCCTCTGAATGATTCAAATGGAAACGGAATTCAAGGAGAAGGTTCCCCCAAAGAAGAAATCGGGAGACTGCTGGACATCCTTAACACAACTTCCTTACGAGTCAGCGAATTGGTGTCGCCACAAAACGAATCACTGAAGAGCCGCATCGGCCCTAAGGAATTCATCTCCCTCATCAAACTCATCGAAGGAGTGCGGAAGTTTGTGGACGACCAAAGTACTCGTGTTTCGTCTCAGGATTCCTCCGAGTCTGACTCTTTCAGCTCTTCCCTCAAAGACATCCAGAAGTTCTTCACGGAACACGAACAGAAGTTGGGAGCAGCGATGCAACAAGCCTCATCTACAAGTGGCAGCAGCAGCAGCAGTTCTTCAGATGGACAAGGAGATTTTTCTGGAGATGACTCCTACATAAGCGGTGGAGCTGGAAGTGCCAGCGGAGGTCTTCCAACGCAATACCCCGTTTTGGGGGGAACTCGACATTCGACAGAAAGAAATGGATCTTCGGAGTCCCACAGAGACGGACGAGGAGGACTTATCACAAATTTCATGAAAATTTCATCCGATGTACGAAAAATACAGGATTCAAATGAGCGTATTTATCGCCGTGACTTAATTCAATTAATTAATTGATGTGTTTAATGCGTTGCAGATGAGTCGGGGGGTCGGAGACAGAGTGAGACAAGCAGGAAGCTTCTTTCAGGATTCGGTAAATCAAGTTCAAAATCAGATCAGTCGTTTTATGAATGGAGTGGGTGGTCTCATTCGACGCTTTAGCGGACAAACCGGAAGTCTCCTCCAACAAAATCGGCCTGAAGTCGTTTTTCAATAAAGAAATAATACAGTTCTCAATCCCACGCCTGAAACCCCTACGCCCTACATGCATTTTTATATTTTCTGTAATTTTTTTTAAACATATTTATGATCCTTACGGTCAGCGATTGTAATATTGTAAATAACACAGCAACTTCTTCAATCAGAAATCAGAATGTTCCAGACTATTCTCTGTGATCATTTGATAAGCAATAATGGTCCAATTATTTCGATTTATTTCAAGGTGAAGGGTTAACGCGTGCCGACTTGCCCAAAAACTCATTACGATACTTCCCAGCCGGAAGATTTCGTGGGAAACCCTCCCATGATAAAAATTCTCACCTGATCTAATTAAAGATATTACATTCATTGATTCATTCGCAAAAAAATCATAGAAGTCTAACATCTATGAGATCTGTGGGATATTGTATCTTAACCAGCAATCCAATCTTCACTGGCTGACACATTTTAATTCCAAGTTGCATCTTTGTAGAATGGTAATATTTAATGACAATTAATTTAACTGCTACTAATTTATTGAAGGAGGTCAAGATGCAAGATTAATCGACAGCTCTCGTTAACCTTGGTCAAGATGCGCTGTCCTAGAGGAGGAGTCTTTCTCTTGGGTCTCTACACAGCTACATACCTTCCGTACGAAACGTCAATTCCATCTGTCATATGTCAAGTAAGATTGGAAGCATAACTCGAGTTTACAATGCACAAACTGGTCAGTGTGAATTTTTTCCATGCTCACTTATTTATATAGAAAGGCCAGAGGAACAGAGTAGAGTAAGCGAGGTTGGAGATCTGATCAAACTGATTCCAGAGCTGGAGTGTTTATTTCGAGGAGGAGTGACTCCTTCAAAAGTCCCTGTGGGTGCGATGCCTGGAGACGCCATCAGCATGGGAAACGAAGGAATCGGGTTCTTCAGATCTCTCGCCACTTCCTTGTGGAGTGGAAAGTACCTCAGCCCTCCTGTTCAGTGCGAAGGACCAACAAAGACGCACTTGGGGTGGAATTTCATTTTAGGAAGAATCGTCTTTACGCCATTCCAAGCCCACATTGGTCCACTAA
Organism: Isotomurus palustris; assembly: GCA_034696625.1. Classification (NCBI taxonomy): domain Eukaryota; kingdom Metazoa; phylum Arthropoda; class Collembola; order Entomobryomorpha; family Isotomidae; genus Isotomurus; species Isotomurus palustris. Next base: position 13,060 of record JAQGAD010001632.1, on the reverse strand, counting down.
AAGATGTCCTCAACATAAGCCACCCTACCCTTCTCGACGATTCTAAATCCTCACTCATTTTTCAATATGACTTACGCCCCTTGAACTGCCCTGACCTTCAACCAGGAGATATCAAAAGATCTCCTTTCCATAAACAACTCTACCCCCTTCATCGTTTTGTCGACGAAATTCGACTTGTGGGGAGACAAACGGACGGAGGAGCCATTCTCCTCGTCAGAATACTTCTTCGTGACCCTTTCGTCGAGCTTTCTACTTCCACCCCTTGTGCTTTCTTCACCCTCATCTCCTACGATAAGCAACTCAACGCCAACTTCAGCGTTGGCCAGCCACTCCCACCACTTCCGCAGGATACAACTCATCTGCTCGTCGACAGAAGAGACGTCTTAAGAACTCTCTGCTCCTTCGACGACCTCCTCAAAAATCCACTCAGAACCATTTCAAGAATTGTGGAAGAAATTAAAATCATCGGTATCAATTCGTTGAACACTATTCCTGGTAAATAATCCGTATAATCCTAAATATTATAACCAATTCAACCTTCGCATAAGTTCAACTGCTGACAATGAGTTTCATTCTCGTATGCTTTTGTATTTGAAGATATCCTGATGGTCTTGATAAGCCCTGGCGAAGATTCTCAGATTTTGCGAACAGCATTTGAGAAACGTCCTTCTCATCGTAATTTCTAATTTATTCAGTCTAAAATATTAGTTGCGAAAGAGCTGTTGGCAGTTGTATAAAACTAATCAACACATAAGATCTTCCCATACCAAATTAATTTCCTTCATAATAAGCCTCGTCACATAAGCGTTCAATTATGGATTTAATAGATTTGGTCCTTTAATAGCTTTCACTTTATTATTGTATTTTTGATTACATGACTGTTATGTGATTGAATAGTATACGGGATAGAATACGTAATATATTAACTGTTTGTACGAAGAAAGAATGCGTGGCTTTCCGGCGAGTGTGCGTTAATTAATTTCTCCACCCATCGCTATCGCTCAATATTTCAAACCTCTCACCTTTTATCTTTCCTCGCCGGAATTCTCAATTTCTCAACTCATAATGACTCATAAATAAATAATCCCGTAAGGTGTCAATTTAGTTTTTGCTTAACTATTTTGGATATACTACTTCACAGTATTTATCTCAGAAAGTTCGAACGGGGGGTCCATTTACCTGAAAAGTTTGTCTACTCGAGGAATATAGCCGCACAACAATACCGTTTCAGCATCTGGGCACAGTTCCTTGTCAGATTGATGCACCCGTCTTTAAATATTTAATCCATGATAACATTCCACTAGAGCAGTCTAGAATTCCTAAAACAAGTGAGGTAATGATGATATGTAGGAAAGATATCGAAAAGTTTTCATTTCATCAAGATAAATATTTTTGCATCCGCTAGAATGTGTAAACCAGTGTTAGCCTCTTTTGTATTGCTCATTAATCATTTCATAGAGTATAATAATTCCCTATCTATCTAGACTATACTCATTTCGCATAGTGTAATCATCATAAATGCTCAATTTTAGGTTTGTTTTCCTTAAACACCCATTATAATTCTGCTCAAAAACCCCAATGGAAACACGCGTCGTCTCCTGTCCTCCACTGCCCTAATACGTTTCACAGTCTTACTACTTCTTTATCGTCACTGTCAAAACTCAACTATTCAGGATTAAGTTTTAAGTGACATTTCTCTCTATCAAAATGAGCAATTTATTTGTTGTGAACGCACTACTGTCAGCTTTCCAGCCACTCTGGGACCTGTCAAAAGAGCCATTCACTCTTCCTCCCACACCTAAATCCTTGAGATGTACACTTCACTACACAGAAGCTACTGCGGACTGGGATATCTTGCAGGTCATCCTGGATCAGAATTACCTCTCCTTCACCTGGATAATTTTAAGTCATTACGCAAAGCAAGATAAAACTTTCAACCAAATGTGCACAGTCAGCGTGTTAAACAGACTCCTTTTTCAGCCACACAATACTCCGAATTACTTCAAAGAGTACGTAAGTGTGAGTCCGAACTCAAAAAGAATGCCACCTTATTCCATCTTCATAGTTATTCAATCAGGCACACTTCCATGCGAACTCTTCAAGTTCTCCCCAGTACCCTACAAATACCCGTTTCGTCTCTACTTACATCGCTCTTTTTGCAACTGCCAAGTATTCCCATGCTATTTCATGATTCCAAATCAAAGATTGAATAACAAACTGTTTCCACACACAAGTGCAACGAATATTTACACGGATTTGTACTCCTACTCCACAAATTTACGGAGGCTGAAAAGGCTTAGACTAAGTTGGGAGAGTAATAGGAAAGATCTCCCACGAAATTTCAAGATCTGCTTATTCTTTTCCACTCTGAAAGACCGTCGAAGCATTCGATGTTCAAGACAAGAAGCAATGGTTGCAAGCAGCGCGATTCACTTAAACTTTTCAGTTGCGTTCAACATAAGAAGCTCGCCACATTTTTATACTAATATGATTTTTGAAGACTACGTAGACAGAGACGTGAATTTAATCGGAATAAGTGGACAATGGATAGGGAAGATTGCTTATTGCGAACATATCAATATTCATGGAATAGTGCGATTTTCTGCATTCTGGTCTCCTTTAAGACCCAAAATCTGGTTAGCCTTTCTGCTGACCTTAGGAGTATTTTCTGCCTTTGAAAGTTTCAATGAATCTTCTAAGAAACCTCGAGGTTCATTTTTGAAATGCTTGGGAAAGGAGCTGTTTTTTACCTACGGAGTTCTTATGGGAAACGAATCCGAACAAAAAAAATTAAGGACAATCGCGTTAAGCTTTGGAGTTTTAGTTGTGACGACGCTCTACAAAGAATTCATTTCCAGTCACCTCATCCTTCCTCCACCTGCCAATGTCACTTCATCGTTGGACGAATTAATAACACAAGGATATAAATTCCTCACGGGTTCTAGTAAATATAGTAATCATAGCATTCGAGACGATGGCTCATTTTCTAATATTTTGAAAAATTACATACAAGAGAACAAAAGTGAGGTTTCAATAAATGAAGTCCCATTTAGTCCAGATTCCAGTTTGTATGTGAGTTACCTGCTTCACGTCCACAATAGAACAAAGTACATGTCTTTTTTAATGGCAGATGAGAGTTATCACGGAGTCTGGTTGTCTTTGTGGAGACAAGCAGCCAGGAAAGTATCAAACAGAACTAACAAACAGATTCTGTGTCACACGATGCGACCAAACTTTGGGTGGCTCTTCCGTCATGACATTTACTTCACGCCAATAGCGCACGAACAAGCGAAAGTGTCGAGGAAGTTTGTGGAAGGTGGGTTTCTTCTATTTTGGCGTCAGGTAAATAGAAATAACACAGTTAATCGCATGAGAGAGGAAGAATCCCGCAACTACGTGGACAGTCGAGGTTTTCGAAATACCGATATTTCGGTTGTTTTGGCAGGGAACCTTGTCCCTCTTTTCACCGTGTGGGCTTTCTTTCTTGGAGCCATCTGCTTACCGATATTTCTTTTAGAAATGACTCACAATCAGCAAATCTCATTTTTCGTGCCTATTGGCTCCATGCTCGTAGTACGGCAATCGCACAAGCAAAAACGTGCTATTCGATCCGTAAATCCTTCCTAGGACCACATGTGGTTTCATTCGTAATGAATTCCATTTTAGTCAATTTTGGATTGGTAAAGGCAACCCATAACCTAGTACGTCAATTAACATCTTTTCAAAATCGATCGAGACTTGTTTACAACGCTCCAACAATTGTGTAAAACAAAGTACACATAGTTTAGGAGGGCAGGTAACCCATGTATGAAGGAAGCCAAGTGTCAAATCGAAGTTACTTAAAGATATTGTGTCTCATGGTGCAACGAAGCATTACACCTTACAATACGCCCATTGTTTACGAACATACCAAAAAATCAATGGACTAAGTTGATACCATTTTAATCTATTATGTTTACGGATGTCCAGAAAAACATTTGATTGATTTTAGTTACGAAATGAGCCTCGAATTCATTAGATAACGAACAACCTTACTTATTTAAGGTTATAATTGTTTCATAATCCAGCAATGAGTCAGCACCGGTTCAAGTTCAAAGCAATAAATGATGTCAGTTTGCGTCGTTTATTGATTGTCACAAACCGACACAACTACATTAGTCGATGTAATCTATCAGGATTTATAATTACAATTTTTAAAAATATGCTGATCTTGAGTAGGCACCTATACTTTCATGTGTAGTTCACGATGCTTATCTTGAATACCAAATTCAACAATCTTTGTCACCACTCCTAATAAATATTTATGTAACCATCTCGAATATATTATGCAATTTTGAAATAACCATCCTTAGCTAACCTAACCTGCAACTCAGTTAATCGAGAGCAGTTCATCAGTGCTTTCGCATATGCAACTGATTTCTTGTAAAGTATCTTCATTTCAATCACTCAACTCGCTATGTTTTGTCTAAGAAACTTAAATTCAATTCTAGTAGCAGTTCTCTTCGCTACTTTGTTAGGCATCAGCCAGAGTGCTGAATTTTTGAAGAGAACGGAATAACTGGATGAATCGGGGAGAGTTATTCTGTTCTGCTAATTGAATGAGGCTCAGACTGAAGTGACCTTTGAGCTGTGGGCAAACACCACAGGCTATGTTGGATTCGGAATTTCTCCCCAAGGAGGAATGGTTGGAGCTGACATATCTTCATCGCTGGAGTTGGAGCTTCCATACTCCTCCGTGAGTTCTACTGGCTTTAATTCACAAGGAACTGACCTTAGCCTTGTTATTTGGTGTATAACTTTATAGGACAGATACGCAGCAGCGCCTCAGATGCCCAAAGTAGATGAACACGAAGATTGGACTCTAATTGCAGCATCAGAAAATGAAACTACAACTTACTTGAAGTTTTCTCGAGCTCTGTACACATGCGATGACGATGAGGATTTCCCCATCAGAGTAACGTCAATTTTAAACATACAACTCCTAACTAATCTATAGTAATGATTATAATAACAATTCTGCAATTAAGAACGGGACAAATCGGGTCATTTGGGCTTTGGGAGTAACGGATGATTTAGAGAAATACTCGGGTGAAAACAGGGGATCCCGTTCGATAAGCATTCTTGCTGCGCCTTCTCCACAGTTAAATGAGACTGAGTATTAGTCAACAGATTATCATATATAAGATATCCCACCTGGTCAAATCCAATCAATCAATTTATTGAGAACTAAACGCTTTGCAGATTGCAGACATGGGAGGGAATTCTAGAGATGGAAATGCCCAGCGTAGACACTTCCTATTGGTACAGTCTTCACAAAGGTCCTCAAATGGACAAGAAAAATTACGCTATCGGAGTAAGTGAGCTCATATTTAAACGGTTAAAAATCCTCTAAATCTTCAGTTCTAGCTTTGATGGGTCTCACGCTGTCAAACGCAAACGCTCTCAATGCTCTGGACTGAAGTTAAACTGACTGAGCAGTTCCAGAACACTCAACTCTATTCTAGGTAAATGAGCTCGTATGCTATCAATACAAGCAGCATAATTACCCAGCAGGCCTGAAATTCAACAAGTTTTTCTCAAATTGTTTTTTATTGTTTTGCATTCTTTGCAATCTGAATTCACAATCTGACAGTCCTCCTCGAGTGATTCAATACTGAGAAACTATTCGTGTATTTTAAAATAAATAAAATCTGAAGATGCAAAGTTCCAAGTTATTGAAATTCGGGGGGATCGTCCTGTTGGGTTTCTACACGGCTAACTTCCTTCACGACAAACCTCAAATTCCAACCGTCAAACGTGAAGTAAGAATTTCGAACACTCCTAATAACTTAGCCACAATTAACAGATGATTTTGCATACTAGAAAGGCCAGAAATACACGATTAACGGAGTTGGAGATCTGTTTCAGTTGGCTCCAGAACTTGAGTGTGTGTTCCGAGGAAGACAGACTCCTTCCAAAGTTCCCACAGGAGGAATGCCTGGAGATTTCATTAGCACTTCGTATTTATCATCTGCATTATTCTGCATTCACTTCAGTCTAGAGGGACCAGTACATCAGTCCCCCCACAAAGTGCTAAGGATTCGGCCGCAGGGAGAATCCTCCTCGTTCCCTTCGAGGCATTCATAAGTCCACTAAAGGACGAAGTTAACATAAGTCATCATATTCTACAGGATAATTCAAAAGCCTCGCTTATCTTTCGATACGACTTGACCCACTTAGACTGCCCTGATCTTCACCCCACGGATATCAAAAGGTCGCCATACAAAAAGCTTTGTATCCATTTAATCGCTTCGTAGATGAACTTCGACTTGTGGGGAAAAAGAAAGACGGAAGTGCGATTCTCCTCAGAAGGGGGTTATTTCGGGATCATTAGGAAGAACCCTCAACTTTCCTTCCCGTCGTCTATTTTCCCCTCATTTCTTATGATCAGCACCTCAATCCGGAGTTTAGCGTTGGTCAAGCACTCCCTCCACTACCCCAAGATTCAACTCATCTCTCCGGTAATCAACTAGATATCTACAGAAATCCAATTAGGACGCTATCAAGACTGTGGATTGAAATGAAGTTCATTTGTCCGGAGACGTTCAATGCAATTTTAGGTAAATGAGCGTCAGCGAACAACCTTTATATGGTTAAATAAATAAATACTTAAATTATCCTGTATTTAGATATCATATGGGATTTGATATACCCAGACGAAGACGCTTTTGCTGTGCGAGCAGCGTTTGAGAATCTTATTCCTATCTGGTCTCGTTACGATAGGTCCGAAATGATTAAACAAGCAACAACTCTACAAAAATATGAGGCATCTCAAGAGAAATTGTAGTTGTGATGAAGTGCATTTAATACCGTCAAAAATAAAACTGCATGCGAGAGTTAATCATGCGTTTACACCTCCACTTCTTAAGTGATTCTTTTACACACTAAATTGCAATAATTGAGTGCAATTCTGATTCAAGTCTGTTGCATCACAAGAACAAATACATCAGATTAACTTACTCGTATCAACCTATGGATTTATTTTACTATCTGCAACTAGAGTAAATCTCAGCACCATATCAGTATTAAACAGCAACTTAATTTCAGCAAGAACTGAAGTGTGAACGTGCACAGGAAGGGAGGAAATATTTCCCAATTAATGCTTTGGGAAATCTGAACAAGGAATTCTCACCGAATAAATATGAAGACACACTCCTCCACACGTTTGCTTACTCACAAATGCTTAGCAGGTGGATTAATCTATAATAATCTGCATTGCAACACAAGCAGGTTTAATTATGCAACTACTTTCCTTCCTCCAGCCTTCTCCAATACGACTTACCATGCAGTATCCACCTAAACCGGCACTTGAACAAGATCGAGTCATAATTTGCCAGTCATTCTTGTCCAATTCAGCTCAGTGAACACTCTTCAAATCCGTTCATAATTTTTTAATATTTCTAAGATGCCCTGCCCCAGAATATTAAAGTACGGAGGAATCTTCTTCTTGGGTCTCTACACGGCCAACTTTCTTTACGATAAACCCCAAATCCCATCCGTCAAATGCGAAGTAACGAAACTTAAATTCATTTGATTCAATTAATTGAAGTTCTGACCTTAATTCACACTATTTGCAATAAGCATTCTTACATGTTTACAGAAAGGGATTAAATACACAGTGAACAATGTGGGAGATCTGATCAGGTTAATTCCAGAGCTGGAGTGCTTGTTCCGAGGAGGAGTGACCCCATCAAAAGTGCCTTCGGGTGCGATGCTTGGAGATACCATCAGTTTGGGAAACGAAGGACTCGGTTTCTTCAGACCTCTCGCCACTTCCCTCTGGAAGGGAAAGTACATCAGCCCTCCTGTCAAGTGCAAAGGAACTACCACAAAACAAATCGGCTGGAATTCTGGAGTAGGAGGAATTCTCTCCACACCATTCGACGCTTCCATAAGTCCACTAAAACACGTCGTTGACATAAGCCACCCTTCCCTGCAGGACACCTCAAAAGCTTCGCTTATCTTTCAATACGACTTGACCCAGTTGGACTGCCCTGACCTTCAACCAGGAGATATCAAAAGACCTCCTTTCGACAAACAACTTTATCCCTTTCATCGGATTGTAGATGAACTTCGACTTGTAGGGAGACAGAAGGACGGAGGGGCTATTCTGCTTGGAAGGGGATTACTTCGAGACGCTTACGACGAACCCTCCACCTACGTTCCTTTCTTCTTCTTCACCCTCATCTCCTACGACAAGCAACTCAACCCCAACTTCAGCGCTGGACAGCAACTTCCTCCACTCCCACAAGACACAACTCATGTGCTTGTCGACAGACGTGACTTCTACAGAACTCTCTGCTCCTTCGACGATCTCCTAAAAAATCCACCAAGAACACTTTCCAGAATCATGGACGAAATTAAAATCATCAGCTATAACACTCTCAACGCTATTCCTGGTAAATAAACTAAAAAGCCAATTTATTTTCGTTTTTGATTGATTACTGAATCAAAGTAAAATTGCAATGATATGTGCTTGCGTTAAGAAATGCTGTGGGACTTGATAAGTACTGGCTCAGATTCCCAGACTGTCAAAACAGCCTTCGAGAACCTTCCTATTGGGCAAGAATACAAAAATCCCAAGCCTGAGAATCCACCAGCTCAGAAAAAGGAGGAAAAGAAATCTTCCCAGGAATCTCCTAAACCAACTAACAATAAGAAGAGTAATATTAACACTGAAAGCAAAGAGGGACAGCCAGCTCCTCCTCCAAAAGTCAAATCTGAGGCCCCCAAAAATTCTAAGTAATTTCAAGTCTCAAAAGTGTTTAACTTGATATGGATCGATAATTAAATACTAAATGACATGATGGCTGATTCGAAAATAAAATACATCCAACTAAAATTCATATTCATATATTTTAGCATAAAATAACAAAAATGACCAATAGAAAAATTGTGCGACCCAGCCGAGCGACTGAGATGCACAGGAAAATGTTTATGCGTTCGATGAACTATCCGAATATGTTCTCCGAATTTATTATCTGCTCTGTTTAAAATTTCACTGTTTCATGCCAGACACCAGCAGACAAGACATCGATGTGTGAATCGTGTCAATGCGCAGTTGTTCTTTAGTGTGAAATTTCACCTTCAAATGATCAGAGCTGAAGTGACATAAAGACAGTAAGACAAAAACTCACTCATCCATCAACCAATCGGACTCTCATATTTGTCACGAAGACATGAGTAGGGTTCTGCAATCAGAAATGACACTAAAAGGGAACCAAAGTAGCCGAAATTAAGAGCCAACACAAAGAAACTAACAATAAGAACTCCACATTTTCACTCACTCTTATGTGTTCTTCCTTAATCAACTTAATTCGATTCAAAATTTAAAAGAAACATAAACTCTAAAAAATTTCTGTCTCTACAGCGTCGGCTTCAGGTCAAGTAAAGCTTAGGTAATTTGTATTTAGCCATGACACATCCCTACCTCGCCAGCAATTACTTTCTCGATGACGATGACACTTAAGTTTGTTGGCTTATGTGATATAGCGTGTTTAAGTTGCAAGCAGAATTTTCAAGAGGTCGATAAATCGATATCTCTCAATATTAAACTCAATATCCGCTGTTAAGCTGACAAAAGTATTCACCTTGAGTGAGTGTTTAAGGTGAGTGAAGGAAGACTCCATTTACTTTCCCCAACCCCAACAAACCTCTTCACTTTCTCCCCAATTCCCCCAATCTCAACTTCTAATCACAATTTAGCCAAGTTCACGGACGACCCAGTCAGCTTCATCTCATTGTCATACAAGCAAACGTGATTAACAAGTGGCAACAAAATGCTACCGTACAACGAGCACCAAAGAAAACTAGTTCTCGGTTTCCAGCCTCTCATAGATGAAGATGGGAACTCACTCCACCCTCGCAAAGGCCCCACCACAACACAAGAAGAACCCTGGGTACTCCCAGCTGACAATCCCTGGAAGAACCCCAACGAAACCCTCGTTTATCAGGCCAATGGAGAAGGACAAGGTAATTACAGCGATAATAGCTTATGATCAAATTAATTAGACCAATAAATCAATTGTTTTATGTGTCTTTGATAATTTGTCTCAATGTCCTTGCTTGGGTGCATTTACAGGCCTAGTAGACGTGCAGCCAACTCGCGTGGCAGTTGAAGTGAAGGAATGCTGGACGCCAGAATCAACACGTCAGCTGCAGAACATGTTGTTCACGAAAGACGTGCAAAAACTGTGTTCCCCAAGCCCCCCTGTTTTTGTGAATCCGCCTCCTCCTCCTCCTCCCACCGGTCGTTGCCCCTCACAGGGGATGAATTCACTAAAATCAGCGAGACCAAATGGGCGGAAGATCTCGGCCCAAGTGGAAAAAGCGGCGAACAACTTCAGTCGACGAATGTTAGCAAGCGCCATGTTGTCGAGGACTCCCCTCGCAAAGCCCCAACTGCAACGTCCTTTTGACACGGAGTCGATAATCTCAGAGTCGTCCGTGGAGAGCGAAGGGTCCTCCCTCGAAGGGATTCATCACGAAAATGTAAACGAATCGAGGCATCAAAGCGCTGCTTGCCCCCCAATTCCCCCCACAAACTCAGCCGCCTCTTCTGCATGGAAAAAAACTCCTCCCGAAGAACCAAAAGAGAGTGTTAAGAAACGAGTCACCCTGTGTGGAATTCGTCCAAAGACTTTAGGCGTCTTTCTCATAGGATTTGGATGCGGAGCATTAAGCGTCATCATCCTCGTCGTCACTTTGGCTGCCGTCTCAGATGACGTTGCGCCTATGGCCACCACCGACAGTCCAAAGGCTGCGGGACTCATCGCTCAGCAAAAAAGGTAAGCCAAAGTCTCTATTCTCAGAAGGCACGTAATAGTTTGGACCTCACCGGATGTTACTGACTTTATTGCAGTGTGACGAGGTACAATCGGACGAAAGGGGGGAAGAGTTTGAAAGACGACTTGCCCCTCGAAGGGTCCCTTCCCAATGGAACTATTAACTCCATCCCAGTCCCTCCTTCTCCAGACCTCAAAGGCTCTGCACCCCAAATCAATAAGAACAAGACCTCTGGAGAGTCTCCAAGTGGCACACGGGGCAATGTGAACCTGAAGCAAAGTAGTGACCGCAACGTCACAACTTCTACGGCGAGCCCACTCCTCCCTGTCACCTCACCTCCTAGTGAGGTCCCCACTCGCTCCGTGGAAGGTCAGCGGAATGACTCATCATATGACGACAACAAGAACAAGACGTCATCAACAGAAACAGAACGGCAGGGAGGAAACAAAACCTCAGAATTACGAACGTCGTGGCCTCCGGAGGAATCTGAGACAGCGCCTCCAAAAACTTCAACATCAACAGCTTCAACATCGGTAACAATTGGAGCCTTCGGAGAAGAAGAGGAAGAAAACAGAGGTAACTCGACAGGACCTGCAGAGGAAGTTCCTCTTGAGACTACGACTGTTCCTCAACAGTCAACGGCGTCTTTAGACCTGAAGACAACGGCGGATACTTCTGAAAGTAACTCAGGAGATAAGCTTGAGTCGGAAAAGGAGAAGATGACGACGGATTCCTCGGGGGAAGATTCGTTGGGGGGTGAGGAAGGAAGGAAGAGTCGGGCTGTTCCACAGAAGACAACCGAAAACATGTTTACGACACCCGATGGAAGGGACGTGTTGACAACAGCGGGATTCACTCCTCCCTCCGTAGGGAACCTCCAGAAGAAGCCAGCAGAAGATGAAGGAGGTCCTCCGCAGCCTACAATAACAACAGTTGTAACTCCGACTAAAGCAGATTCAGATTTGCTAGAGGAACAGTCTGCGGATGGGAAGGAAACCTCAGCCATCCCTGGAACTGAAGCCACTGCTGCAATATCTGAAGGACTTTCTGGTGCGACTGAAATCGCTGCTATTATAACTGAAGGACTTTCTGATGCAACTGAAGTCCCTGCTGCAACTGAAGGACCTGTAACGACTTTTCAAACAACGGAGTTGGTGGAAACTTCAACAAGTAAAGTAGACGCCATTCGTAAGCCTGTTTCAGTCGAAGATGCCCAAGAACCTCAATATTTCACTAGAGAGGCAATGAAAACCACATTCGTACCTCCAGAACGAACTTCGACCGCTTTGAAGCCAGGAGAAGACTCTTCCAGGCTGCAGTTACCTCTTGAATTTTCAACAGTTGGAGAAACTACTCCGTCAGGTCCTTCATCTCCTGCGTCACCCTCTCCTTCAGACACGACACTCTCAACAGAACTGAACGAAAGGCAAGTAGAAGAAGACGACGAAGAAGACACTGCTGCCACTTCACCTGCTTCAGAAGTTGTAGTCCCATCCTCAGCACAAAATGCTAATCAAGAGATGCCAACGGAATCCTCCATCACTGGAGAGCCTTTGGTAAAAACTTCATCTACAGAGTCACCTGCTCTGAAAGACTCCCTCTCTGACACTGGAAACGTCTCTGGCCCCGTCAACAATAACCTCGACCTTCAAACAACGGGAAATTCAAGAGAATCCACTCAGCCCAGTTCATCTTCAGAAGGAAGTGGAGCAAATGAATCTCTTGGGACAAAAGTCCCTCCACCTCCGTCCCAAACTATAGAAGGGACGTCGCAAACTGGATCTCCTGAAAAACTACAACAATCAACTTCAAATCCACGACCTACCCCTCCGATGACCTCATCAGACGAACCCTCCTCTAAATCTAAGAAAAGGAAGTTAGGTTGGTTCGAAAAAGCTTGGAGGCTCGTCGTAGCCGCCGTAGATCACGCAAAGAAGGTAGTTAAAAATCCCCTCCAGAGGTAGGAAGGTCAAAAGGTCATCCACACTAACCTCAATCACACAATAAGCAATAATAATAAGTTATTAAAATTAAGCATATACACAAGCTCCTCACACAATTTCTAAGAAATATTGCAAGCTCGATTCTACACAAATCAAGCAACTGTGGCTGCATTCTCACTTCCAAATTAAACGTGATACTTAAATCGCATTGTGCCTTCATTAGTACCAACAAAACATATTGAGTAATGAAGTCTACACCCAATTTAATATTTAATTAATTTATAATTAATTAA
>JAQGAD010001631.1:0-18083 GCA_034696625.1 Isotomurus palustris | reverse complement strand
GGAGTTCTAATCGCCCACCGCGAATGAATTCTCTTCGTCTGATTCACAACATCCCGTTACAGTTTTGACTCATTTGTATCTGCAATAACTTTGAGACTTTTGACTCTCTGTGAAAGACAACACACACTGCGAGAGTCAACTTTATTTTTCTTCCTAGCTGAAAACCGGTATTCTCGGTGGTTTCTGCTTTCAACCTCTCCTGCCTATCCTTATTCTTATTCGCTCGAGATTGTGTGGGCAGTTAATCACCACCTTCACTCAGATTTTATTGCATTTTGAACGGTTCTGTGTGCACTATGACTTCTTTGCGTCATTAGCTTTTCCTGTTACATAATTCTGCTTCTCAGGACGTTCTCACGTTATTCGTAACCTGAAAAATCAACCTACTTAAATAAGTAAATACAGTCATCTTCACAGGCCACACAGCTCTTTCATCCTTTCCTCCTTTTCTAATCATCTACTCATTATCAAATTATATTCACGAGTTTCATGTTGTTTAACTTTTCCCTTTACTTGTAATTGTAGGTCGAGTATTGAACATCTCACCCACATCTTGCAAATCTGCGAGATTCCCCAAATTAACGGGCACGTGTATGATCAGCTTAGAATGTCAGCAGAGATCAGGAACTGTAATCGGGGCGTGCAGAGACGGAGTTCTGTTTGGAGCTTGCTGTCATGATGCTCTAGAAAACCCGACAATGGCACCCTTATTTGCAGCCGAAGTTGTGACAGACTTACCTGCAGAACTAGTTGGAAATGTTGGAAACTTTGATGTGAAAGAAAGCAATGATGATGCTAGAAATGAAATCCTTGAAGCCATCGTCTCCGTTCAAGAGCCGAAATCTGCAGTAACAGAAGCAACCATCGAAGATATTCCTACTGAACGAGTAATAATCGCTTCGGATGTTCCAAATGAAATTCATGAGCCCGCTGAATCGGTGACAGAAGTTTCACCGAAGTCAGCCTCATCATCAATTCCAACTTCACCTACAACTACAACTGAGTTTCAAAGGCAAACTGAATCACAAACCACAGCTCCATCAGTTGCTCCTTCAACAACTTCCCAGAAAATTATAGAGACTACGACACCTCAACTCCTGAAGGTTGAATCTGTACAGACAACTTCAAGGAGTCCTGCGACAACCCCAATTCCCTCAACGACTCCAACTCCCACAACTTCGAAAACTTCCGGAAGGATAAAGTTCTCACCAAAACCTTTCAAGCCAAGGGTCACCACAGTTAAGACCATTTGGACACGTCCACCAACAACGGAAGTTTCTTATGTGGTTTTCAAAGCGAGTGAAGAAGATGATGAAGAAGGTGAGACGTATTCTCGACCATCTCGAACCTCACCTGCAACAACGGAAAATGTGAGCAACGCTTTGGGAAGTGGAAGTGTGGAAAAAACTACAACTCCACAGAGATCCGTTGAACAAACCACGATTATCACTTCCACTAGTTCCACACAACCAGAGACCGAAGTGACGACCACAACCACAACAACCACCACCGAGTTACCTTTGCAAAGCATTTATAAAGAGCTTGAAACTACTGCAGCAGTTCCTGTTTCTTCTTCTGTGCCCTCTCCAATTAATGCCACGGCCAGTTCCCTGCTTACGAATGTCTCAAGCAATGAAACTTCAGATGAAGGCAGGAGTTCTTCTCTAATGAAGAAATCAAGAATTTCTGAAAATGACCTCGACAGCGAAGACGACTCTCAGGACTCCAGTTCTTCAAGTTTGGATCACAAATTGGATGATTTCGTGAATCAGGTAGAAATAAATGTAGATTATCACTGTGCGATTGAATCGTTTGCTAATTCTGTTTTCATGTTTCAGGTTGTGGAAGGAATAGCAACGGAGTTGGATAAGTCAAATATTGATGAGGTTGTGTTCAAGTCTACTACCACCAGTACAACAACTACAACCCCTAAACCTACCACGACTCGAACAAAGTCAACTGCCACAAAGAGCAAGAGTCATCATTCCAAAAAGGCGAAAGGAAAAGAATCTTCGAAAGGAAAGGCAGCATCCACTAAAGGAAAAGGAGGATCATCCAAGGGAAATAAGGCAACAGTCAAGGCAAAAGGATCTGCTAAAGAACCCACTAAACGAGTTGCCGTAATTAATAAAAAGGATGACAGCCAAGAGATTGTTGTGAAACACGCTAAATCTAAAAAGAAGCCAACGAAGAAAGTTGTTACATCCAAAATCTCTGGCTCCAATAATACTAGCATTGTTCTGGACTATAGGAAAGGTAAAGCGTGTCATCCAATGGAGTCATTTCGTATTAAACTTGAATTCAATTGAATAAGCTCTCATTTCCATTAGATTGCGGAGTGAGGCCATTTTTCAGGCAAAGTCGAATTGTTGGGGGAACTCCTTCAGTTCACGGGAGTTGGCCTTGGCATGCTCTCGTTAAGGAAACTGTGTGGTGGGGCCTCTTTTCCAAAGTTAAATGCGGAGGAGTTCTTATCGGTTCTCGACATGGTGAGAATACTACAATTAGCTAAAATGTGTACACAGAATTGTATCACTAAAAATCCTTGTTTCGTGTGAAGTCCTCACAGCTGCCCACTGCCAACCTCAACACACAGGAAAACTTTCCGTCGTGCTTGGAGTCACAGATTCAGACAACCCAACTTCAAATTCAGTGACCAAAGCTGTTCGACGCATAATCAAACATCCTCAGTTCAATCCGAGATCTTATGAAAACGACATAGCCATTCTGGAACTGGAGTCTCCTGTTGAATTCCACCCTCACATTGTCCCAATCTGTCTTCCTGAGCTCAGTGAGACTTTTGAAGGCAAGAAGGGATATGTCACAGGAATGGGTCTGCTTAAGCACGGTACAAATTACTAAGGAAAGCCTTACCTTTAAAGCAGCAAAAATACTGAAACTACTCTTGTACATTTTGGTACCTTCAGATGGTGAGAGGCCTTTAGTTCTCCACGAAGTCGACGTCCCAATAGTAAACAATTCCGAGTGCCAATCAATGTTCAGGCGATCTGGAAACTCGAAGCCCATCAAGTCCAGTTTCATCTGTGCAGGATACCCTCAAGGCCTCAAAGATTCGTGTGGAGGTTCGAAATACTTATTTTTAGCTTAGCCCAAATCTCCGCAGAAATAAACTAACTCGAGACTCTTTTTGCAGGTGATAGCGGTTCGTACACAATATCTGAGGAGAGCAGTGAGGAGAATGATTTTACTGTGATGAATGAGACTGACTTTTTCTCACCTTCAGGAGGACCGTTGTCAGTGCAGAGGGAGAGTGGTCAGTGGGTCCTGGCAGGCACCGTTTCCCACGGAATCAAATGTGCAGTTCCCAACCAACCCGGAGTTTACATGAGGACCACTTGGTTCCAACCTTGGATCGAGAAGGTCACCAGAGCGGCACGAGGAAGAGCAGCCCCCAAATGTCACGGCCCTCCAGGCTCGTGTGACCATCGAGGACGCTCCAAAGGATTCCTTGACACGTTATTCAGAGTATTCAGACTAGCACGGAAGATGTGGTCTAGAAAATAATTATTTGCAACCATACTCATTTACTTACAAAGCGCAAGCGGTGGTTAAAGGTTCTTATCGCGTTAGACTTAGGATTTATCGTTCAGACCAATTTACAGGGGTATTTTGAGATTATCTTGCTTGCTAATTGTTTTAAGTAGTTATTGCGTATGCACACCTATTTTGTATTATTTTTCATGACAGTAAGATTAAAGAAATCCATCTACACACCAAATTAAATACCTCAATTCTTTGTGGAAATTCCAAACCGTCCACGTAGACAGAGTTTAATTTCTCCTGAGAAATTTCGCACTCTCATCGTTACTTCGTATTCATTCGATCCACCCAATTGAAGTCTTCAGGGTAATAAATCTTTACACAATGCAATTCTTCTGCTTAGGGTGACTCACCGAGTTCTTTAGAAGATGCGTCGATTTTCACACTTTCCTCAGAATGGATGGATTAACCTTAATGAGTGAATTGTGGTCCGTAGTAAAGACGAACTCTACAGGCGGACAATTTTATCTTCCTCTGGACAAAAAGTTTCAGTCAGCTTAAGCAAAATAGCAAGCAGAGAATAGCTAAAGTATTTTTTGTGTGGAAACTTAGCAGAAGATATTACGCGTTCAGTTGCACAATATAAATGGTCTTCTGTTCAGGTACACAAAGACGACATGTCAAAAACATGTGTAGTGTGTTCTGCACCTCACAAATCACCGTCCGTCCGTTTTTGCTCCCGATTTAGCTCACTGCCCACATAATTCGGTGAAGTAATCTCTGCAAGAACCATGAAGACATTTTTTCCCTATGCAATTACTCTTTGGTATGCTGTACTCACGACTTTTACAACAATATTCCCACGTAGCTTCCAGCGAATTCTTACCCCAATCTTACCATCCTGCTAATACATTGCAGGGAACCACCTGGGGATTTCGATTCAAACAATTATGTCTTCTAAACTCCACTAAACTGATTCATTCCAGTTTTATTCATTAATCATGAGAAAAAAACCTTTCATAGTTTCTTTACACCAAAATCCAGTATAAAAGACGCCTGTTCCAACAAGTTTCTATTCATTCTGATTCCCACATCTACCTAATCACTTAAGGAAATCATCTTCACACACACAAACATGAAAACTTTCATTGTCATCGCATTGTCCCTTGCCGTTCTCGCAACTTTGGGAATGGCAGAGGAACAAGCTCCAGAGTTGGCCGTCGTTCCTCAAGCGCTTCCTCAAGCCGATTTTGCAGAGCTGGACAGTGATGATACTGCAGGTAATTGTCGTATATACTTTTTGATCATATCCTTTTCGAGATTTCCTGACCATCTCAGATCATGATTGTAAAACAACTGCATAATATGAATCTGATATTGGCAGTACGAAACAAAAGACAATTTGGCTACGGAGGATACGGAGGAGGATACGGAAGAGGATTCGGAGGAGGATATGGAGGATATGGTGGAGGATATGGAGGATATGGTGGAGGATATGGAGGAGGCTACCGAGGCTTTGGTGGGGGCTACGGAGGACGAGGTTTCGGTGGAGGATACGGAGGATACGGAAGTAAGGACTTAATAAATAAATAAGCTGAAGATTAAATTCTAACATTCTCTTAATACTTTTCAGGATAAATGAATCGTCTAATTCTAATACAGCCCTGATATCCGACTCATCTGCTATGTGATAACTTCTTTTCATCGTTTTGTACAATCCTCGTAGGAACAATTCTATTGTCTCGCCCTGTCTTAATGCAAATAAAATCTCACACTAAATTGTTCAAGTCTATGACAGTCATTACGGACATGTGTACGCTTTTAAAAGATGCCACATTCACCAAGTGTATACGTGTAATAATATTGCCATTTATTAATTACTTTAATCTGCTTCTTCATCACCAAATGACAAAAACAAAAGTAATTCTTATCATGTGAAAAAATAACTCTTTGCAATATGCAAATCATAATTCTCAATCTTCATCCTGTGTCAACAGCTCGCTTGAAGATTTTAGTGAAAATATTTTGGGCAGTTCCTGTTGGCAGCCAAATGTAGTTCGATTTGAAAGATGTGAATTCGATAACGTGACAAAATGATATATTACATTTGTCTATATGGACTTCTGTCTCAAAAAGCAACTTTCGTTCATTTCACTTTCCTTATGAGATGGTGAACAGACAACTCTAGTATAGGGATATTCTGTTGCCACAATGTCTGAACCAGTTTATTAATTACATCCGCATCATCATTGGCTTTGAAAATTACTTTTCAAGATGACAGCGTCGTCTTATGTCAATACCCTTCTGTCTCAAAATGCTCACCATTTTTATTGTTGCTGAACAAGGTAACGTTAGACAATATCTACAATCCACGGTGTCGATTACTGTCGATCAAAAAGTCATCTACAAACAGCGAATAATAGCTGTCTGAATTAAAACGAATCCCCTCACTGTCTGAGTTTAAACAACCTTGACCCCTTTAGAAAACTATAAATTCAGAGTCACCACAGAAAATCCATTTATTTAGGAGCCACAATTGTGAGAAGTTTCAAATATGTCTATCATGACAGAAGTCAAAGCCATTCTTTTCACAGTGATATTCGGAAGCATGTGTGCTTCGCTTCTGCCTCCAGTCACTGCTGGAATGGGTAAGAGTTTGGTTGATATTTAAAATTGCTATTTGCTAACATAACGATAAAAATCACATTTTACATTGCAAAAATTCCTTTATTTCCTTTCCTTAGACCAGTTCTTGAGAAATTCATTGTACTCCATAGTAAGCTTGAAAGATGACGGGGTAAATTAATTTAATATTCCCAAATACACCCTACCTCTATTTATTCAGAATGATTGAGTTATAATATAGTAACGATCGTATTTTTTATCCTCTATGAAGGCGTTGACTCTGATAGACTCACCCCGAAGCAGCTATAAATTAGTGCAGACACAAAAATGGAGAGATATTCTGCCCCAAAAGTGGGTAGTTAAAGGTGAGTTTCTTATCCCTACAAGATTTCTTAACTCTTGCAGACTCGCGTTTACTAGACTCGGATAGTTTTTAATGCTTGTGAATTTCCCATAGATTTTCAATCAATTGGAAGATACGAATTTACTCCATTGATGCATAACACATCATCCAACACGGTTACGTATCAATTGACAAAGAATGTGTATTCTCATAAACGACAATGGAAAGTAAATTTGATTAATAACATGCGATATCAAATTCAGAATCCTGAATCAGGATACTGTTTAACCAACTTGGGGTAAGAATATTACGCAACATTCCATCGCACTTTCTCATTACATACTTTACGAAGCATAATTTCTCATTACAGGTATGGACAACAAGTGGATGAAGCTGAGTGTGAAAATAACTACCCTACAAACCAAGTCTGGAAGTTCCGAATCCTACCAAAACCAAACTAAAGCTACAATATAAAAAACCTGTCATGAAACTGTTGCTGTTGTTTTGTTTCAATCCTATAAAGATTAATATATCCAAATGGCTGTTATCGACGCACCACATGAATGTTGCAAATCTGTTCGATAAAATAATGTTCGTTTGCTCAAAATCCAATCCCACACACCGATAACTGGTACAGTCACTATAATAACTATGTAAATGTTCTGATGTCTTTCATACCAAGAAAGGAACTTACGGCCGAAGTGAATATCACCAGGCTAAATATTAATGACCATAGAACATATTATTTACACAAACTTAAAACAAAACCCACACTTCACACACTGATTAACAAACCGTCACAAACACTCTCGTGGGGTCGTTTCACTTTATTGATGCATTAAATATCATCCAACACGGCGACGTACTAGTGAAATAAAGTTTTATTATATAAACGCATGAAAAATAAACTTGAACCTACGATATCAAATTCAGAATCCAAATCAAGGGGCAAGAATGTTATGCAACCCTTCCATTGCGATGTCGCAAATAGCAATACAGTAATAAGAAGAATCCTGTAGTCATTATACGTAGTTTCACTTCCCACGCGAAGGTCCTCCTTGGCTTGGCCATTGTCCTCGTCCCCTCGGAGCTCCACCCCCACCGCCACCTCTACCTCCTCCACCACGCCCACGTGCTGCAAAACAACATTGTACGTTAACACCTCTAGCAATATACTTACAAGACAAAAATAACAGGTATTCCAAAATTCAACTGCATGAGTATTCGACACTTACTTCCTTGACCACGCATCATAGGTACTTTACCACGCGTACTCGCTCCCATTCCCGAACCCTTCTGTCCTACTCTCTTAAACATAGGCGCATTTTTCAACATATCCGGAAGTATCATAAATCGAATCTTAGATCCCCGGATAAAGACTAATTCCAAATTAGAGTTTCTTCCATCCCGATAAGTGACGTTAACATTAGCCATTTGACAATTCATGTTATCTTCCGCCTCTAGGAGCTTTCCACGAAACACTTCACCTGTTGTCGTCTCCAGTGTCACAATATGACCTTCCGCCTCGTGTAAAACTTTAATTGGTACTCCAATAGACATTTTGCTTTAGCTCTGCAAAACGAACCAGGTAAAAACATTCAAAAACATTCGTAAAGTATCGACTACGCAACCTAACCAGAATTACTAAAGAGCCACGATGAACTTACCTTTGATACGCGACAGAAACAACTTGATCCAAAAACCCGAAAAGGTTGAAAACTTCGAAAATCCTGTTGATTTCAGGAAACAACAAAAGAATTAAGGGAAAGCCGGGGACGTTGATGTGCAATAGAAGCCAGTTTGATTTTCGCGCGGAAAAGGGAATTCGGGGTTGACTCGAGTAGCCCGGGCTCGTTCATGTTTTCTTCCATGCTCAACAAAAACAATAAAATCCTGCCGTATTTCTCATCGTGCGATCCGATCCTATAATACCAGTCCGACGGAACTCAACTTGTCTTTCGACTTTCGACTTCTCAACTCACATTTTTCGACGATTTTGTGACTGTGTGATAAGGTTAGTAAATCGAGCTTGAAGATAAGACGAAAATCATTTGAATCTATGGATTAAAAATGGTGTAATTTTAATTTTTAGACTGGGAGAAAAATGACTATCAATAAGAACTTGCTGTGCATGAAATGGGACGAGTTCAACAATTTTGTAGTAACTGGACTCTCCAACTTATACCAAAGGGATGAGATGGCTGACGTAACGTTGTTTTGTGACGGAAGGTCCTTCAAGGCTCATAAAACTATTTTGTCTATCTGGAGTCCATATTTTAAGGAAATATTTGCGGTGAGTTTTAGGGAAAATGAAACACATGCTTTGTAAGGAAATAGTTTTCTTTGGTCATTTTTTATCATGGACATCAACTTATTTTCAAAAACTTCTGTTACTTTTTAGGCCACAGCTCATCCGCATCCTGTAATTATTCTGCAAGAAACAGTCGTGTCGGATCTGGAGTTAATCCTGAGGTTCATTTATCAAGGACAGCTTTTCGTTCCGTATGAAGAAGCAGAAAGATTTTTAAGAACTGCTGAGCACTTTCAAGTGGCTGGATTAAAGAGTATGAGGATTAATCCTCCAGCAACTCAACAAACATCAGTGAACGGTCACGTCCCGCATGCAGCTGGAGGAGGACTGATGAGCAACGTTCCTAGTGATCTTAGCACTTCGAGCTGTAGCTCTAGAACACAAACACTGCAATCGCAGTTTGGTCCAGCCGCAGGCACATCTTTTACTCCGATTGTTATCAATAATGGATCTTCAAGTATTTCTCCGGGAGTACCTTACAGGATCACTTCAAACGACCTTCCTTCGTCGTCCTTCAACAATCCAATTCAACAGCAACAAAGTCATTCCACGGTCAACTCTAGTTACCCTAATGAAATCGTCAGACCAAACCAAAGTTCAGGCAATGTGATCAAATCGCATCCTCGTATAATTCAGCATGAGTCGACACAAATGAGGCCACCGTCTCCAGCTCTGATAAGTCAGCCGTCTTCTTCTGTTCAGAGTCAAGCTTTTCAACCCATACAACTGCGCAACGACAAGCAGCAGCAGCAGCACTCAGATAGAGTAGTTTATCAAACGAATCCACAGTCAGTTTTAATTGTTCATAACCCAAACACCTCTCACAATGGATATCAATCTCTGAAGGATACTACACTTGTTGGGAAGCAGTCAGACACAGTCGTTGTTGTAGAAAATGTAAGGCAATATTGGTTTCTGGACGACTGATTACATTGTTCGGCCTCAGTTTATAACTAAACTAACTAACTATTGTACTTTTGATGGTTTCTGGTCACCTAGGTCTCATCCGTCCCGAATCACGGGGGATCTGCTGTTCATGCCATGAGTAGCGGAAGCTCTGGCTGCGGAACTTACGCCGTTTACAATAATCATGGGACTACGCAACATCAGTTACTGAACAATGCCGCGGATGACGAGGAGGTTTTAGGCCTAGGTTACTTACAGGATTCCAACAGAACGCATCACCATCAACAGGGTTCACACTCTCAAATAATTCAGGATGCAGCTATTGCAGCCGGCGTGGATGTAGAAGAACATGAGACATCAACGTCAACCTCCGCACAATATCCTTCATCAACTCACTCAGCAGCACTTCAAAAATCATTCAACAAAGATGAAGAAGTCGTGATTGTATCGACTGCAAATGCAGTCACACCGGTGTATGCAGTCAAACGACAAGTAACATTAAACAATGAAACTTTAAGGGCACCACCGCCTTCAAAACCGTCAACTTCAACTAGGAGTCCACCCAAAGATAATAAAGTAAAAATAGTGAAGGGAAAGCAGAAGAAAGATTCAATAACCAAAGTACAACCTAAAACAAGAGAGCAAGGCTCGTCCTTCAGCACTGAATATACTAACTGCCCTAAATGTACGAAAAGTGTGAAGAAAAGTAGTTTAAAGGTGCATATGAAACGGACTCACTTGGAGGAGGGAACTATACTGACATGTCCAATTTGTGACAAACAAATTCGGTCGAAAGGAGTTTACTACAAGCATATGTATCTACACCGTCAAAAAGTTCCAGATAATGAGGACTCAGGGAAGTTACAAAATACTCGAAGTAGATAGTAGAACTAGCACTAGTGATTAAGAACAAGCTGCAGAATCTCATTTGTGGGCTGGCTTTTTATTTAATCTGAGAACTGGATGTGAAAACAGTTTCCGTATCCGGTGATATAAATAACTCTGTATTTTGAAATACGTCAATAATAAAGTACAGATACTTCTACGCATGCATTTTTAAGTATTTTAAGACAGTATTGTTGAATCTTCGAGTCTTCTACAAACTACTTCGTACAGTTCGTACTCATCATTTACAATAGTAATCGTCACTTTTTTAGTCTCTATTTTACAGGACTGATGTCAAACTTAAAGAACTGAAGGAAATGTTACCAAGGCCATTGTCATCCTATCCATGCCGCTCGTTTCTGTTCATCCTGATGAGAGGTTGCGTCTTCAGCGTCATGACTGGTTTTACTATTGCGACTTTCTGCGCCATCCGAAATCGTTGGAATACTTCCTGGAATTCTTGCGGAATTGAATTTTCTTCCGCTTTGTTCTATGATTCCATATGCAAAGTGATTTAACTGCAATATAGAAGTAAAGCTGTATTGTTAACAAACCAAAATACTTGGATACTCATATCTTGCACCACATACCAAAATTCCTGATGGTAAAGCGACTCCTTGAATTCTATAAAGAGTATCCGAAGTTCCAGACTTGAGAGGATGGACAGCGGTGATTGTACATCTTGATACGTGACCAGTATGAGTCATCATAGGACCTTTACTTATGTCAACGAAATCGCCAACCTTATAGAGACATATTGTTTTTCCGTCTGACGACGCTTGTGCAATTTCTGGTATCTGACGGCTCTTATATTGGTTGTGTTGAAATATTTCCAAAGCTAAATCCCTGCTAACTTCCAATCTTTCAATAGACATCTTTTTTCTGGATAGTTTGATCATTTCACTACTTAAAACTCTCATCTCGTCCTAAAGCAAGAGAATCACAGAATTACTCAATTAATCAATTCCATGCCAAACGAAACATGAGAAAGAAAATATACCGAATTGGGAGACCAATCTTTTAGTTTCAAATCAACATCGTACACGAAACTGCCGGAACGAACTGAATATTAAACAAGAGAATTAATGCATACACTCATACAATAACTCCTGGAAACAATCCTGATGAGCGGCATACCATTGGGTGATGGGAAGCTGTGGAGCTCGACATAAACATGATCCCTGAATGCCGTTTCACAAACCGATCCCAGTAAGAAAGAACAGCTACGCCAGAACACTCGATTAACCTACGTCATAATAGTAAACAGTCATAAGTTTACCCATTATTACCAAACCACTTAATCTACACAATAAAGGCTCACATGAAAAGGATCCTCGTCCTTCATTTTCATATGAAGTAACCTTAACGTGCAATCGTCCTCAATCGGCCTATGCATGTCCCAAAGCTGTCCATTGACTTCGGCAACTACACTTCTTTCTAGCAGCATTTCTCCGAGGTCTATTAGATCAGTTAAAAGCATCATTTTGGTTAATTTTTCTAAATTAATAAACTTATACTGATACGTTTTTTCTTTGCTTACGTTGGGCACAATTGTATGGCGTCGAAATGCGTTTGTTCATTATTAAAGAAGCGTTTTCCGGAAGCCCTTGATACTCTACTTTGACTTTTTCTATTCTTCCCACTTCTCTCTGCTGTCGCTGCTTCTCCTTATCAAACAACGCTGTCCGATGAGCTCTCACCATCGGATTATTCACAGCTGGAATAGGAAATTGCTGCAACAGTCTAATTTTCTCTCTGCTGAGATTTCCATAAAGGTCCTTCTTCAATCCTGCCATTTCTTCTTTTGTCGCACCAACCTCGGGATTCATTTGGAACCATCCTGCAGCAAGTACCGAAGAAATAAATTGTTACTTTCAATGTACGCATGAATCAACGCTCATTTAATCAACTTACGCTGCGACTGATGGAAGGTCGCAGGGATTCGAAAGCGACTAGAGCTTTTTGTAAATAGGGCCATCGCACTCCTCCGGCCCATTTTCCTTACAGGTTGAATCCTCCTATCCTCCGAATATCTGAAAATCAGCCACAAGATACAAAAATACAAATAAATAGTCAATTTTAACTGAAAATTAGTAACCAAATAAATAAATAACTTACCAAATTCGCAATTACTTTTTTGAATTCCCAATAGTCGGCTTCGGCTTCTTCTGCACAAGGTTGTTGAATTCGCCACCTTAAATATTTGTCTCACTTTCCCCCAACAGACTTTGTCTACTTTCCACCCACGCTGACCTGAGTGAGTTTCATGATTTCCGTCTCTTTCCCTTTTTCGTAGGAGTTGAATTAAGACTTCAAGAAAATGCGTGAGTGGTTGAGGAAGTGAAAGAGTGAAACTCATCTTTGCAAATTGAAAGCATGCCCCAACCTTAATTAAGTTAACTCTGTGTGTGTTTAATTTAGTACAACTTGATTTATTTCAATACAACAATGGACACTTCGCATTCGCTCTTGGTGAAAAATAAAATATGTTGGAAATGCCAACACAATGCCGCTCTGTTTTGTTACACTCACTTAAACTAATGACTTTCTAAGCTCAATTTAAAACTCCTATGATGATTAATACCCGATGTTGTTACGGACCCAGTCCAAATAAGACGTAGTCTTGACGTAGACTCCAGGAGTGCCGTAGTTTCCACATCCAACGCCCCAGCTAACGATTCCAGCTAATTGCCAGACTCCTCCAACTTCACAAGATAATGGACCACCTCCATCACCTAGAAAGACAAGGAAATTCCCATGAAGAAAAGCACTTCTCAGTACAGAACAACAACTGCGAATAAATAGGATTAGATTTCAGCTGAAGTTACCTTTGCAAGCGTCCTTCTCAGGTTCTCCTCCAGCACAGATGAATCCTTGATGAAGAGTGAAATCAGGGCCAAGTCGAGTTCGCTTCAGTCTCTGTTCACACTCGTAATGAGGAACAACAGGGACATCAACTTCACTGAGGATCTTCTGGAACTTCCCAGCTTGACCGAAAGCATCTTTACCCCATCCTGTAGCGTAGCATCGCTTTCCAACAAAGTCTGTGTTTCGTTCAGGCAGACAAATGGGAGAGATGTGAGGATACTTGTTGAAGTCCACAAATCCATTCAACTTGATGATAGCAATGTCATTGATCAAGTTCCCACCGTAGTACTCTGGGTGGACTGAAATAGCTGCGACGTCCAACTCGACATATGGATAAAATTCGGACTCAGAGTTGACGTCCCATTCTCCAAGGCGAACTCGGAGTTCGTCAGGTCTGTGTGTCTTCAGGCAATGGGCAGCAGTGAGGATGTGTCGGTTGTCGATGATAGACCCTCCACAAACGAACACACTGTTTCCTCCGTCCTTCTTCAAGAGAGCCACTTGCCAAGGGTATTCTCCGAACTCGGTTCGTCCGAGAGATCCTCCGTAGCTGTTTGGAAGACCACTGAGGACTCTACCGTTGATTCCGTTGGTGTTTCTTCGTCCACAGGATCCTCCGTTTCCTCCTGGGTAGTATTGGTTGGACTCAGGTTTGGGATAACTTGGGCTTGGATAGTAGGAACTTCCTCCACTGGGATAACTTGTAGGGTAGCTGGTGGGATAGCTTGTGGGGTAGCTGCCTGGATAGCTTGGCTCTCGAATTGGATTCCTGCAACAAACATATCCGCTTTCGTAGCAGCCTCTTTGGTATCCTCCGTTGACAACTCTCGCGTCACTGCCGAGGATTGGAGCTTCTCGTCTCCTCCTCGTGGATTCTGTGGTAGCTGTGGTAGTCGTAGCATTAGCCAAATCTGCTTCATCTGACACTGGAGCGTTGGACGACCTCGCACTTCGTCCAGACACAACCTCAGCCTCCACAACAGTAGAGTTAGACTCGATCTCCGATCCAGACTTGAGATTTCTAGGGTCGATTCCAGCACCAACGTTTCCGTGATGAGGTCGTCCATAAGAAGAATCGATCACTCCACTTCCAGAAGACCCGGAAGGTTGAGGATTGATGATATCATAAGACTTGCACTGACTTGCAGGAACACAAGTGCAGTCCCGGAGATTGATGAATCCTCCTTGTTTCTCCTGGATGCTTGGGTAGTGTTTGTTTTCAGAAGGGTAACTTCCAAAAGAAGTGCTGCTGGGTCCGAATGGTTTGTTCTCCAGAGGAATGGCAGCGATGGGCTCTCCAACAGGCCTCAGGGCGACAGGTTGGACCAAAGTAACATCTCTGATGTCAGTGAGTCCGCCATGCGATGGTCCGTAGCTTCCTCCATGTCGCTCTTCTCCACACTTGGCCAAGCCTAAAGAACACAGCTTGCTAGCCACGTAACTTCTGGCCTCAGGTTGTTTCGCAGGTTGAACTGAGAGTTCCCTCAGTGTGGAATCAGATGCAAGAGGATCAACTTCTTTGCCTCCCACACTCAACTTAAGATTTCTGCCGGAACGAGAGGCAACGAGGATTTCATCGATGATTTTGGATGCGTCTGAAGATGATGAATCGGAGGGGGACTCCGCACTATCAGGAAACTTCAAAGCTTGGGTGAAGAAAGTGGACGTGCCCACCAATAAGACTACCACAAGAGTCTTGGAGTAGAGTTCTTGAAACATTTTGCACCGGCCTAATGTTATTAAGGTCCTAGAATATTTGCTTGTTAACTCAAGAGCTGCTGAGCTGAGTATGAATTGGGACTATCTTTCTTTCTGGCTTTTATACTAAAAGTAAATCAAAGCTACTCTTTCGTAGTCATCAGTGTGTGAAGGGAACTTAAGTGCTCGACTTCCAATAACCATTCGAGTGTACGTGACCTTTTGGGAATTCTGACTTTCAATTTCTCACTCCCTCCAGGATATTTTGAAGGTCTGGTTCTGGGACTCCTACAAGGTGCCTAAGACTAACTAACTTATTTGCCAGGACTGTCTAAGAGGATGTGTGTGTGTGTGCAAGTGTGTTTGTGAAGGTGAGTGCTCAACTCACTAGTAAATTGAATGTACATCTATTCCTGAGTTATATGGGAGCAGAAGAGTTCCGTCCCTGCAGAGTCGTTGCTGTTATTCGTAGACTGCGAGAGGTCCTTGGGGAATTCTGATCCTAAACGAATACCTGCACAAGAATATTCCATTTCAAGAAAGTGAAAGGGAACGTGTAGTAGTAGTAGTAACAATTATCTCACACAATACATTCGCGTGCCCAATATGTACAAAACTCCAAGTAGATCATCACCACACACACACTCACTAACACACATCCTTTAAGGTGTCAGAGAGGAAGAATTCACACAAACACACAATTAAAGGCATGTTGGGGCTTCACCCAGATCAGATTAACATACACGAGCAACTACACAAAATGTCTATTGATCTCATCGCTGAGAGATCAGCAACCTGTACAAAACAGACAAAACTTGTCCACCGCAGAATTTGTTGATGTAATTCTTATGTCGTTAAGCTTCAATGAATCACCCAATCCAAAATCCATACAGTCTCGCCTACAAGCCAAATGCAACCTGTCTTCTTAGAAACTTTGTTAACAAGATTAAACGAGATCCACCAACTCATTTGTAATTAGATTGGATTCCCCAAACTTCCCCAAAGTGTTGCGCAACTTTGCAATTACAATTTTATCGAGGTATTTTTAAGACTAGTTGTATGCAGTTAGTTTTGCAATAGTTTCTTCGCCGAAAGTCAAGGTGTGTCAACAGTCAACAGCATCGCATCTGCTGAGAGCTGGTTATTGTTGTTCGTACTTGGTATTTACTTTTTTACATGATCGTTCTTGAACAAATTATGTTAACCAACTCTACGAACGAACTCACGTTCTGAGGATGGAGGAAAAGAAATTAAAAGAAGACTGCAACATATAAAAGTTTCATCTCACAATCTCAGCTGGTGATGGTCCTCAAGAAACACATTATTTCAGCTCGTTTAATGCGTTAACTTGTTTGTTTCTTCTCACGCGTCCCCACAATTTATATTCAGCTCCTTGGCATACATATTAGTGCTCTGGTGTTCCATTATTTCTCAAGAACACCAAGCACAGCTTCTTGGAAGTATTTTTATCACTCAATTAGCATAAAAATGAAACAAAGAACTCAAATATGAAATACGTGTAGCGTTGCTTTGTATAGTTTCGTTTGACACTGCAATTTTGTCTCGCAAGTCGCAGTGCTGGCAAGGCTTCTTTTATTATTTCTTGCAGTTTTATTCCTTGAGTGGAAGCAGCCCATAAAATAAGATGAATAACCAAATTAGCTCTCACCGTGTAAAATCTTAGATTTGTATAAAGAACGACGTAAATGTTCAAAATGGCTTTTAATATTACACATCCGTACGCATTTGGAGTGGCGGAAGTTACATAAATCGCATATGGAAACCGGATCGCCCATATTGTTCCACTTAAGAACATTGCCTATGCCTAGAAAAGACTCGAGTGTGGGATGCCATCAACTTAATAGTTAAATAACAATTCTACGGTTGAATTAGTTGGGATTAAAATATGATGACCAAAAACAAAGTTACGCTAAATTAGTGTTGGTGGTGGCAGTCTTTCCTTAAAGAATGATCGCTACTTTCATTGTTTTATTGAAACGTAAGACGCTTGCGAGGTCGACATAAATGGAAATCCCTAATAGTGAATAGACTATTGTGAAACTCAATTCTTGTTTGGCATATGCTAAGATGCTTACTGTCATTTAGTTCAGATGAACTCTCATGGCTATGACACTTGTGGTTTTTCACTGTGAAACTGTGAATCATTTTCCACTGTGTATTCGATGTGACAGCGATCTTTCTGAAAATATAGCAAGGATACAATACAATAACCTAATAATACGGATTTCGAATTCGTCACCTATGTAAGTACCTGTGGGATCGTTACGTAGAGTGTAACTATCTCCTCTATTTCCCACTTCACCCATCCTGTTACTGATTCTCCAACTCTGTTTCAACTTTACACAAACTTTAAAAACTCCATTCAAGGATCATTACGTCAATTGAGCTTGAAAGCAATGGGACGGAAAAAACAGGAAACACTTCGTCTTTAGAAAGTTTTCCCGGAGAGTTTGCGACACACGGAAACCTTGTCGCTTCATCGCTGTTGTCCAAGAAAGAGTGTGTAATCCAATGAAAAGTCTAAAGATAAACTCGGCTCATGAACCAGTGGACTCGGAAGCCCAAAGTCTATAAAGATTAATGCGAAATCTTAATTCTAAAGGGAAGAATTCCTCCATTTCCTGTGAAAGACGACAAGCAGAGTAAATACGGTTCCAGGAACAGGAGGTGTCCCATGAAAGGCCAGTTCATCTTCATACCTTCTCAATTGTGACTTCATGCGGTTCATTCGATTGTATCAGAGCCTTGAGACTTGTGAGGATGATAAACTGTGGTCAAGTTAATGAAAATTCCTGCTCACCCTGCACATACTGTTTTTCCAATTTCCCTATTTTTTCACTGTGTGCTCATCTTGGCCTTTTCTTCCCCGAGCTTCCTAATTAAAAGGCATCGCAAAAGTTTAGGTTTCCTGGAAAAAGTTTTTTT
>JAQGAD010001630.1:0-18086 GCA_034696625.1 Isotomurus palustris | reverse complement strand
AATTATACACTTAAAAGTCCATAGGTTGCTTTAAATTAACAAGGACTAATCTGTTTACTAGCAGCAGCAAAGATTTTTGCATTTGGTTATGAAACACGTGAGATATGTTGATTTGCAGAACTCAACCAATTCTGCACTTAAGCATTCGCCACGGGTGACATAAGTACCATAGCGGAATTATGTTTCCAAAAGACACAATAGAATCGCCTTTTCTAACGTAAAGCCAAGTTTGGTGGCCGTAGCTTTATTCGTTTTTTAGTAAATCGTGACAGATACAGACGGACGGACGGTCGGACGACCGGACACATTACGTGTTCCTATAAGCACAAATTCCTGGGCTTATAAAAGTAGCAACTCTGAGTGTAACTCTTGACTTTATTCACAGAAAAATTATCCACGCGCCAAAAGCACACCAAAAAAGCAATTGATGAGTAATAAATCAAGTTCAGCGATTAGTTAGTTCTTGTAGCAATTAATCATCATAAGATACGACAGTAAAAGATTCATTCCGTTTTTGTAGCGATTACATACTACTCTTCAAGCATCACAAGTATTATATTTAGTTAATAAAATCCTGCTGACCTATTATTAGTGAATCTGTAATACTGTTGGTTTGTTTACTATTTCATATCCTTTTCACTTTCTCCTTGAAAAAATATTGACATTGCTGATTGCCTAGAAGATTCATCGAAGCTTATCTTTCCTTCTAACTAAAAATAAACCAAAGAAAGATTGATTCTGACCTAATTCATTACACCCGTGGTAAGATGTTTTGGCTTCAATATGAAAACCTACACCAAGCAGATTCTCGAAGCCCAGGTATTTAAGACATGCACACATTAAAAGGTTCACAATTTATATGAATCGGCCCTTAGAAGCGCCATTAGCGAATTTAAAATGGTTAGCTCATGGTTTTACTATTACCATTTTTAGTCCAATTAAGTTCCAAAATCGTAAAACAATCTGTATGTCTGCAAGTAGTTATCAAGCTCTTTCATGATATTTTTTACGTTTAATGTTTGAAGATTGGGACAAATTGGTTACTTAGTGTGTGTAAAGACATATTCTGCTTGCTAAATTTGATAAAAAATCTTTGAAAGTACCTTTAGTCACCCCACCTTGACCCCTAGTAACAATTTAAAAGATTAAGGAAGTGAGTTTTGTAACAGATAACGTCAGTTAAAGTAATTTATGTAGTCCATCAATACTGCTTAAGCCGTCACTACAAGTGTTTACATTAAGCTAAGACCTACAAATTTTGATAGGCACAATGAAGCTCACTGAGTAAGCTCTTTACGAAGTTTGAGCTTACTTGGACTGAAATTGGTCGAATTACACACTGTTCAAACTTTTTGACATTCTTTAGAAACACTTAAACTCGGTTACTAAGTTCAACGTAGCTGTTGGCGACTTAATTTGGCACTCTTACGGTGTAAAATGACTAGCCTTTCATCATATAAAAAATTCAGTGTTTAGAACAACCGAAAGTTAGTTATGTCAAATTAACTAATTCATGAAAATCCGTTTGTAAAGGCTTAAGCCCTTGTCACAACTGACTTAAGCATTGTAACACAATTACGTTTTCGATTAATGCAAGGCAATCGCTTTTTTTAGATCTATGCAAAGTTTCAAATTCGTAGCTCTTCAGGGTTTAGAGCTATATATAGTGGACACAGACCGGAGGACAGACAGACGGTCATACACACAACTTACGTATTTCTATAGGCCCAAATACCTGGGCTAAAAGGAGCACAAAATCTTCACCTACCATAATTCACATTTTACAATACTATACTGCCAGTCTAGCTCTTCAATTTATCCTATAACATTTCAAAGCCTTGAATCATTCTCCCCAAAACCACAGCACCACGAAATGTCTGCAACTCAGTTGTTATCAACTGTGACTCACACTTCGAATTTTAATTTGTCAGTTAGTGCTTCAACATTCTTCCCGGGTGTTCCATTTAAAGCTTACGTGGCTCATTCAGGGACGAATGAAGTTCTGTGTGGAGCTTCCATTCTTTCTTTCCTCGTAATCCTCACGGCAGCTAGTTGTCTAACAGGACAAAATGTTTCTGAGGTAATTGTCGTCACAGGATATCAACGAAGTCCCAAGGAGGACGGATCAGTACAGAGAATTCCTCTGACTAACTTCCACATTCACGAAGCATTTAGTTTAAGTGGAAACTCCTTTGACAACGATTTAAGTGTTGGTTTCCTGTCATCAAATCTAACTTTCAACCGTTACGTAGCTCCCATCGAAATTTCGCTAGAAAATCGGCAGGACGAAGGCGATACGGCCATTTCCGTCTTAGGTAATTTGTATGAAAGCGACAGTCATGATGAAGATTCCCAAGTTAGAAATATTCCTGTCATTCCCAATGGTGAATGCGCAAGTAAATGGAATATGGACCGAATACATTCAGAGAAGTATATTTGTGTGAACGAAACAGGAATCAACACATGCACAGGTAAATGATCATTGGGATACAAAAATATTCTTATGTAAAATTATTTTCAAATAACTAGTAGGATAAAAAAATTGGCTCAAAATTAAATTAGAGAATTGTGACCAACAAATTAAATAGTTTATTTAGCCAATGACTTGAATTTAAGAGTTTAAAAAAATAATCCTTTGCAGGAGACCGAATTGACTCGACCGGTGGTTCCCTGGCAGGAAAAATTGTACGCAAGTGTTTGCCACGAGGGCGGAAGATTCGTTTGCGATGGAAATAATAATTGTGGAAACAATGAATATGAGGCCAATTGCACTTCCACAACAAGATGCAGCGAATGACAATTTAGTTGCCCTAACAAATGCATACCTAATCAGTATGTTTGTGATGGGGAAAACGATTCCGGAAACAATGAAGATGAAGTTAACTGTAGTAAGTCGACCACCTGCAGAGGAGATGAATTCCATTGTCCTAACTCAACCACATGCATCCTCAGCATGTTTGTTTGTGACAGAGATAACGATTGTGGAAACAATGAAGATGAAATCAACTGTAATAAGACAACTATGTGCAGTGTTGGTGAATTAAATTGTCCTGATTCATCGAAATGCATCTCCAGTAGCCATGTCTGAGACAATGACTGTGGAAATAATGGTGATGAAATAAACTGCAGTAACTCCAATTGAACCGTTGACGGAAGATTCTGGTGCTCCAGCTCATCCAAATGCATTTCTGGCAGACGTGTTTGTGATGGAAATAATAATTGTGGCAACAATGAAGATGAAATCGATTGTAGTGTAACAGATTGCACTGAAACAGGAAGATTCTGGTGTCCATTGTCATCCAAATGCGTCCGAAGTGCCCTTGCTTGTAATAATTGATGTGGTAACAATTATGATAAGACGA
Organism: Isotomurus palustris; assembly: GCA_034696625.1. Taxonomy (NCBI): domain Eukaryota; kingdom Metazoa; phylum Arthropoda; class Collembola; order Entomobryomorpha; family Isotomidae; genus Isotomurus; species Isotomurus palustris. The sequence continues at coordinate 14,724 of JAQGAD010001630.1, read as the reverse complement.
ATTGTTAGTTAGGTCAGATTCCTGGAAGTAGTTTGTCTACATTTAAGCATCCTTCTATTAAAAAACATTTACAACTCTTAATTTTGGTTTATTTGTTCTAAATTAAATCTATTTATAATACAGAGATATCTGGGACTCATATGCATCCTCAATATAAATTAATATATATATAATACATGTGCGTTTAATGATTAGCTAAACGCCAAAATACTATTACGTTTGACAAGCATTTGAGCTGTTTGTTATTTTGAGAGCTAAAAAGTGCATACCTCACAGCATCACTAAACAATAAGTGCTGCATGTAATAGTAAGCCGGTAGTATGAAGTTTGGAGTCCTAACTAAATTATACTAATCTTGTATCTAATAATTTAGTACTTATTTGATTTTACATGTTTATGTTAGCAACATCAGAGAAACAGTGTGGGCAAAGGCGAAGTCCAGAAACACCAGCGGAGTTTTCTGGTCAGTAAAGTTGGTTTTACTGAAATATATTTTAATCGGGTCGAGAGATTGGACTTGTTTCCTATACAGCGTTTTTCTACCGTATTCTTTTGACTTGCGAACCGTTGTAACAAAACTGCTGGACTGCACGTAAACTCCGGCAGCAATTTTGATAACGTAGATGACGCTGAATCCATCCACGGACAATAACGGGAAGAAAGCGAATCCAGGCATGGGGATTACTTGATGAAGTCTTACGCAGGTGTAAATACTTACAATTAGGACCAAAATAGCAACAACAACAATACTTGGAATAAATAGGGACTTGTATATGGCATTGTACAGCTGCCCGAGGATTTGGAATCGTTTATACAAAGCAAAAACTACGGAATTCTTGTGATCCTGGTTCCGGAAACTTTTTGTCAGCTTTCTCTTATAGCCCCTAACGAAACATTAATAATTCACGAAATTTATTGCCATTTAACTACGAATTGTTTGTTTAATGCTTGTGTTTCACTACCGTTGCAAAAGCTTTAAGTACTGGTCAAGACATCGGAGACCCAAGAACATCCCATCAAACACATTAAAGCAAGCAGAAGCGCTGATATATATCCAAAAGAAGGTGTCAAAAAGGAGCAACAAGATTCTAGCAAAAGGAGACGGAATGGCACAGGTACAGTTGCTTTCCTTGAACAATATGTATCCCAAATGAGGAGGTTTGCAGGGATCCACGAGAAGTATCATACACATAAATGCAGGGAGTAGTGGACTTGTAACCACACTCAGCATCATTATAAGTTCTGACACCGCGTCTTTTGGTTTCTTATCGTCTGGAGCTGATCAAGAAACAAAAGTGTGGGTTCAGATTTTAGAATAAACATTGCGTCTAGAAGAAATGATGATAAATTTTATATTATCTTACGGGGAAGGTAACTTTGTTCCAAATCCAACAACGAGTTCCAAGTCTGGGCTACCAGTGATTGTTTCGAAAAGAAGGTCCAACTCATGCACGTCGCTCCTAAGAAGCAGGCCGAGAACAAAAGACCAAGAAGTGTGTCCGCCATTGTGTTTAACTTCAAGGATCCAGGAGAAAGGAAGTATCCAGTGGCGAACAGAACATAGACAATTTGAAAATAAACTTGGAGATGATTGATGTGCAACCGATTCCGAGATTTATGAACTTCCAGCCGCTTAGATCCTTCGTTGTACTTGAATGGACAACATCCAATGGCATTGCATATTCGAAGATGTACTTTGAAGTATGGAATAAGGCTGCTGAACATGGGCTGAATTGAAGCTGAGTAGTCGAGTGCATCTTTGTGAGAATCTAGCAACAAGAGTTTCTTGTGGAACTTTTTATATGATTGTGCCGATTGGTTTCTTTTATAATTAGACGGCATTTGAGAAGTTTCTGGCATGTTTCTTAGTGAGCAGTAGTTAATTATTTCAGCCATTGCCTTCGAGGATCTTGAAAAGCCAAGAAAGAGTTTTAGACTTGTAGAATGGAAAGTTATGAGATGGTTACCTACACTGAACCTTGATTGCGAGGTAGTGATTAAAGTCTGCCAAGACAATTGTGACGAAGTTCAGTAGTAGTTAAAAATCTTGTATATTTTCCGGAATCTTTAGTGAATCGGTTAAAGTAGTGTTCAGTCAGTAAAATTATGAAATTAAAAAATGCTGAGTTCGTCCAAGTCAGCAATTCTTCAATTGAGTCCACGACATGTTTATATAATCCTTTTGGCGAACCAATTTTGTCCTTTTCGACCTAATGATTAAGATAGCAGCAGCACATAGAATATGGAAAACAATTGAAATAGAGATTGCAAGATTAGTCAAATAATTTTTACGTTACGTGAGGGCAAAATTCTAGAGATCTTATGCTTACACTCTTGTTAATGATGGAGTATAGAAAGCGAGAAAAGAGTTATAATCCATCGTAAATCACTCATCGCATTATAGAATCAATAAAGTCGGAAAATATTTTGGACTGGGAAAAAAGCTCCGCCGATTTGATGATAGCTAACACGCTACATTCAACATTACAATTTTTAACTTTTTATTACTCACTTCATCGTATTAATTCATGGGGAAAGTAGCCGAGTTCGTGGCCTGGTTGCATTTTGAGCCCATTAACTGAGAATGCTATGGCATTTATTAACTAATTTTACCAGTTCGAGTGCCTTAATTGCTGCGAAGGATAAATGGAAGGATTACTTTATTTTTTATTAATAAGTCAATCTATTTGGTTTTAGAGGAATGTGTAGCTAACGATAGAGCATATAAAGCGATAAAAGTAATATATTTAATCGTTAATCACTCACCGTAGTATGGAATCGAGAAATTTTTCAAAAGCTTTGGACTTGACAGCCCGTTTGATTTCTTGATAGCAAAAACGGTATACTACGACATTTAAAATTTAATTTGTCGCTTTCTCCTGTATTCATTGGAAAAGTAGCTTGGAGTTCGTGGCTTAGTCATAGGATTTATAGCATATTAATTGAAAATATGTTACAGCACTAACTGATTTAAACAGTTTGAGTTACTGTAGTATTGCGATGAATGAATTGATTACTGCAGTGTGCTTTAATGAGTCCATTCATTGCTTTTTTTAAATGTAGCTATTATTACAATTGCAATGCTTACATTCCGCTGGTATTACGTTGAATGAATTAGGAACTTCCTTCATACACACTAAATTATTCCCGCGATTTGGTCCGGAGGTCCCTGTATATTTCTTGGTGAATCATTGAAGAGCTCACGGTTTTATTCTTGTTCCCGTTGTGGTCTATAATCCAACCGCAATTTTTACCACTAACAATATACCACTAAAGGGTTTTTCTCGGCAAAATAAGTCAGTTATTATTCAAACGACTGGTAATGAATTGACAATTCGATATTGAGATTCAATTATTGCAATATTGCGATAAAGAGACTAAGCAAAAAGGTATTCAGCATAACTTAAGCAAATTAAAATCAAGTTGATTAGAAAAATGCTCATGAAACTTTCTGATGAGAAGAAGAATATTTGTGAAGACATGTTCTCCACAATATTAATTTTTTAGTCGTATAGGGCCTATTTTGATGACGTACGCGGACAAGCTTTATTTATGTAGTTGATTTGAGGGCGTCGAAAGATTGAATGATTTATTCTACCAAGGCAAAAATAAACAAGAATTTAATGGATTTTGCGTGCCATAAACTGAGAAAATGCTCTTGGATTTGATCCCACGTATGTTATAAGTCATTCATGTGGTCCATGGAATTTTATTCCTCCTCTGTGCAATTTATAATTTCTTCTGTATGCTGTTTTGGCCAAAATACAGGAAAGCTATGTTCATTCACATTGATTGATTTAAGTTTATTAGTACCCGTTGTGTTGTGCTGTATTTACTGATATTGCATACATTACTGAACTATACACCATGAATGGCTTTAATATAACACTGAATTTCCACATTTTCTGTGATCCGTGTTGATCACTTGATTTCTGGCTTCCGTAGATGAATGATTTCTCCTCTTAAAATCATCTAATCCCAAATCATTCTTAAGCATGTCTTCTAATCTGATCATCCCATATGAATTAGTGAATAAATCCCACGTCAACAATAATGCTTGCAGAATAAGATTAACCCAAATTCCTCAATTTTCAATCATGTATATTTTCTTTTGTAGTTTACAAGGCATAACAAGAGAAATAATTCCTCGCTACAAAGAAAAATGTGTAAATTAATGATCTATGAAGATTCAGAGAACAATTTAACACTATATTATTAGGGTGTCGTTTAAATTGTGAATGTGTCTGATCAACATGTACTATATTTCGCCTTTCTTCTTGTATTCTTCGGATGATAATGATCCATGACTTTCATGGCATGACAGAGTTATTAACTGCACAAAAACACAACAATGAGCAAACGACTCATCCATTCGGGGATTAGCTCGAGTGAAATTAATTATCCACAGATTGCGAGGGTAAAGGCTTCATTCCGTATTTGTAGTGATAACTTACTGCATCCTAGGTTCCACCACGTGTGTTATTTATAATTGACAAAGCCTTATTGACGTATTACACCACTTCTAACTTTCAAGCGTTACGTAGATCCCATCCAAGTTCCGTTCAAACTTCAGCAGTATGAAGCAATGCAACTATTTACGGTTGGAGTAAATCGATTGGAAGCGATAATCATGAAGATAATCTTCACAATGCGACGATTCCTATGATACCCAGTGCTGAATGCGCAAGTAAATAGAATATGGACCATCAACTTGTAAACAAACTTGTCTGTGCGCCCAACACAGGATTTGACGCATGTATAGACAACTGAACTAAAAAAGTGAATAAATTAATTTGTAGATTCCACAGGCTGAGTTCTAAATAATATCTTTTGAAGGAGACTCGTCCGTTGGTCCTCTGACGGGAAGAATTAACAGAGTTCCAATGCTATTGGGTCTGGCTATGGAAGTTCTGAATGCAAGCTGTGAATTAATTAATGAGAAACCAAGGATATATATTAACGTAAGAGAGTACATGGCGTGGACTCATCAGATGGTGGATCATTCAGCAAAGTGAGCTAAATTAATATTAATTTGTATTAATTATCCATAATTTTGGCTTTGGAAACAGCCAAGTACATGTCAGGAATCCAAAGATAGCAGTTTAAATAAAGCAATAGAATTTGATAAAACATTTCACTGTTCTTAGACAAGAAGAGAATTTAGACTTCCTACATTTCCACCAGACATGCATAAAATAAGTTTAAGCTATTAAAAGATATCTTACCGTGTCTGTTACTCGAAAATTAATATTCAATGATTTTTACATCTGACTGCTACTTTTGAAGGTGACCTTCTAAATTGTTACGTGAAACTGCATTCCTGGAATATTTTTGTTAGAATCAGTAATTCATTGAATGCCAATGGGAAGAGTATGAACGCTAATTCCATGAAAGGATTAGTATTTGTTCCTTCGATTTCCCTCCATCGGGTACTTAACACTAACAATATTAGCTATCTTGAAGTGATGTAGCAGTAGCTACTTTGTTATAAATAGATTGCAAATTTTGTTATCTTGAACCCATTACTGATAAAAGTGAGGTCATATTACTGACGTGTTAAAAATATGTTAAGCTAGATATTTTCAAAAAAACATTATGCTAACCCTGATGGCTGAGAGGTGAAGACTACTGACTTGAGTTATCTCGGTGCAAAGGTCAGTTGTTCGATCTCCAGCCAGGTAAACTTACAATTAGTTCAGTCCAGCTTCGTGATGCTTCTGCAGATAGGGAGTAAGGAGAAGGTGTCTGGTGGGCGATTTAAATGATTTGTAGACTAATTACTTGGAAAAATAATCTCGGACTTTTTCTAACAGGTAACTGAATGCAAATCTTTGGTGAACAAAATAATGGATCGAGGAATGCAGAACATCGACACATGACTGATAATAAATGAAGTTAAAAAATGCTGATTAAATTAATTATTTTCTAAGGAGTCATCACCACGCGTGATTTTAAATAATTTCATTTCCCATTTGCGTATGATGTCACACCAGAATTAGTTTAGAACATTTAATCCTTCCTTCAATTTATTTCTCGTTTAACCCAAATGTTTAAGTGATTCATGAAGATTTTCCCTGTAACACATTAGCGAAAACGTACGACATTTGATGCTATTTTGATTTACGTCATGATGACTAATGATTGGAGAATTGCTTGGAATTTGTTGGAAGCTTAGTCCGCTACACAAGTAACCTTGTTTTATCTTTGGCTTTATTCTCAATAAGTTATCATCGCATGACGATTCCAGCTAACTCCATTTCACTCCATTATCTGTTATTACCTAGAAAAATAGATGACGGATTAAAATTTTCCTTGAAAGATAATTAGTCCACGTTTCTCAAGGTTCTACTGTTGACTTAAAATATGGAAAACAAATGAGCAACTAATTCAAGGAAAAATAAACTTCATCACCTTTTGCACTTTAATCCCAACTACGTATAACTCACTGGAAATCTCGTGAACTTCTTGACATGACAATTTTTCATTGGACAAAACAAACCACTGAGTATTGGACGAATAATCAAGTTCAGAGATACGCTGGAAATCCCGTTTGCAAAATATACTCATCAGAAAATGACGTCTATGCCTGAAAGGTTTCATTCATTCCTTATTTCAAGTTAGATGTTAATTTCTTGTATTTGATCAAGAATTGCTAACGTTTTGCGATTTAATCTGTAAGCTGTTTTCTATTTAATATTCTACTGCATGTATATTTTCGTTGAAAGACTCTCTGGCTTTCTTAGGAAGATCCACGAAGCTAATATTCATGGTTACTGGGCTACCTAATTAATTAAACTCTCCTGATGACGTTGAATTTCATATAAAATAAAGTGCAAAATGCTCACTGGCCATCATTCACATCCCGATCGCAATATATTTAGCTTTGATTCTGTCCTGCATACCTTCAATCACTTTTCTCTAAATACAGTACAACGAAATGGCTGCAATGCAGTTAGTGTCGCCTGTGACTCATATTTGGAATTTAAACATCGCAGGTCGTGTGCCGACCTGTATTTCGGAAGTTCCGTTTCAAGCGTACGTCGCTCATTCTGAGACGAACGAATTTCTGTGTGGAGCTTCGATCCTCTCGTCCCTCGTTATTCTGACGGCAGCTAGTTGTCTTGCAGGACGAAATGCGTCTGGGTTAACGGTCGTCGCAGGAGACCAACGTATTTCCAAGGAGGACGGATCCGAGCAAAGAATCCCTCTGTCCTTTTTCCAGATTTACGAAGGATTTAATTCAAGTGGAAACTCTTTTGAAAACGACTTAGCAGTTGGTTTCCTTTCGTCTAACCTCACTTTCAACCGTTACGTAGCTCCCATCGAAATTTCATTTCAACCTGGGCAGTTCTATGAGGGCAATGGGACGATTTCCGGTTGGGATAAATCGATTGGAAACGACAATCATGAGGATAACCTTCAAATTACGACCATTCCAATAATTCCCCATGCTGATTGCTCAAGTATATGGAACATGGACGAACGACTTTCAGACAAATTTATTTGTGTGCACAAAATTGGAATCAACGCTTGCACAGGTAACTGAAATGAATTTAAATGAATCTAAATTCTACATAGTCAATAGTGGAATTAATAGCCAGAAATTAAATTTTGTAAATAAATTTCCGAAGGTAATTCGTCTGGGGGGCCATTGACAGGAAGAATAGGAGGAGTTCCAATGCTACTGGGAGTGGCCAGACAAGGACAAACCGAAGGCTGTGGACTGGACAATGAGAAACCAAGAATATACACTAGCGTAGCACATTACAGAGCATGGATTCATCGGATGGTGCATAATTTAGCAAAGTGAGCTTTAATTTACTTTAGCACGACAGTAGTGAATTCATATTCATACAATATTTATACAAATCATGCAATATGTATACAATATTTGTATAATATTAATTCCTGGCTTAGATTGAAACAAAACGGGTGCAAAGAAGAAGAATTCAGATGTCCCAATTCTACCAAATGCATCCCAAACGCATTTGTGTGTGATGGAGGCGACGATTGTGGCAACAACAGCGACGAGATAAACTGCAGTAATTCAAATTGCACTAGGGATGGAAGATTATGGTGTCCCAGTTCAAACAAATGCATCTCCAACCGATTGGTATGCAATGGACACGCTAACTGTGGCAACAATGAAGATGAGATCAACTGCAACTCTTCAAATTGCACTGAAACAAACAGATTCTGGTGTTCACATTTATCTAAATGCATCCCAAACGCATTTGTGTGTGATGGAGACAACGACTGTGGAAACAATGAAGATGAGATGAACTGTAACAAAAACAATTGCACCGCAGACGGAAGATTTTGGTGTTCTGTTTCGGGAAAATGCATCTCCACCCGGCTTGCCTGCGATGGAACTGATAATTGTGGCAACAATGAAGATGAGTTAAACTGCAGTTCTTCGAATTGCACAATGGATGGAAGGTTTTGGTGCCCCAGTTCAAACAAATGCATCCCGTCCCATCACGTTTGCAATGGAAATGATAATTGTGGGAACAATGAAGACGAGATTAACTGTGAAACGTCGGTCACATGCAATGTATACGAATTCAAGTGCCCTAGTTCACCTAAGTGCATAAGTAGCAGGCATGTTTGTGATGGAGACAACGATTGCGGCAACAATGAAGATGAGGTCAACTGTAATAATACACTAATATGCCGCGAGGGACTATTTCAATGTCCTAATAGATCCAAGTGCATCCCTACTCGGTTCGTTTGTGATGGAGACAACGATTGCGGCAACAATGAAGATGAGGTCGATTGCAATACCACAACAAGATGCCCTGTAGACGAATTCAAGTGTCCCAGTTTATCCAAGTGCATCCCTATTCAGTTCGTTTGTGATGGTGATAACGATTGCGGCAACAATGAAGATGAGATCAACTGTAATAACACACTAATATGCCGCGAGGGACAATTTCAATGTCCTAATAGATCCAAGTGCATCCCTACTCGGTTCGTTTGTGATGGTGACAACGATTGCGGCAACAATGAAGATGAGGTCAACTGTAATACTAATAATACACTAATATGCCACGAGGGACAGTTTCAATGTCCTAATAGATCCAAATGCATCCCTACTCGGTTCGTTTGTGATGGAGACAACGATTGCGGCAACAATGAAGACGAGGTCGATTGTAATATCTCAAAATGCATAGAAACTGGAAGATTTTGGTGCCCAAGTTCTTTAAAATGCATTTCCAGTGTTCTTGTGTGTGATGGAAATAACAATTGCGGAAACAATGAAGATGAGTTGAGCTGCAATAACAATAATACATTCACATGCAGTGAGAGACGATTCCATTGTCCTAATTCGACCAAATGCATTCCTAAGAATTTCGTATGTGACGGAGGGAACGACTGTGGCAACAATGAGGACGAGATAAACTGTAATAGTTTGAAATGTACTGAAAATGGAAGAATCTGGTGTACCCGTTCATCTAAATGCATATCCACTAGGTACGTTTGTGATGGGAACAACGATTGCGGAAACAATGAAGATGAGGTCAACTGTAATGCCTCAAACTGCACTGAAAGTGGAAGATTTTGGTGTATCAGTTCATCCAAGTGCATTTCCACTGACAATTTATGTAATGGCGACGATGATTGTGGAAACAATGAAGATGAAGAAAAGTGCAGTGTTTCGTTCTGCTCTGAAATGGGAAGATACTTGTGTCATAATTCAACAAAATGCATTAACAGCCAATATGTTTGTGATGGTGATAATGATTGCGGAAACAATGAAGACGAGTCCAACTGTCATAACACAACCAACTGCACTGTGGATGAATTCCATTGTCCTGAGTCAAGAAAATGCATCCCTAAGAACTTCGTATGTGATGGAGGGAACGATTGCGGCAACAATGGGGACGAGATAAACTGTAATAGTTTGAAATGTAATGAAAATGGAAAATTTTGGTGTGCTCTTTCATCCAAGTGCATCCGCAGTAGTTACATTTGTGATGGGGATAACGATTGCGACAACAATGAGGATGAGGCCAATTGTCAACTGTAGTATCACAGATTGTACTGCAAAAGGAAGATTCTGGTGTCCAAATTCTTCCAAATGCGTCCGTAGCCATCTTGCTTGTAATGATTGATTTGATTGTTGAACTTGAAATGATGATGATAAGGTAGGCTGTTAATTAATTCATATGTACATGAAATATTTTTACCTAATCGTCTCTCTGAATTATAATGGACCTGCGAAGAATAAACCAGTTGATACAATAATTTTTGTTGCTTCATTTATTTTACTGACAAATTAGTAGTATGCGTATGTCATGCGCACACAAGTTTTGTAATGGACACACATTCGATTTTATCTACAAGTGCATGCGGATATTCATTCGCTCTTCAAATGAATGAACTTCCTGTTATTTATAACTTCGAAACTGACTTAAGGCATACGGACTGCGTGCAATAACACATAGATATTAATAATATTTGGTGAAATGTGGATGGAAGGATCTTTGAAATAATTTTTTTATTTTTAGCATAAGGTTTCAAAATGGAAGCATTTTTCACTAATCAAACAATGAATTTCAAAAGTTTATAATTACGTCGGCATTGCGTGAAAGGTTGAATCCAGGATTGGATTTGCACTTGGACGAACATCATTAGTTTATAATTATTCACCTTCTATATCATAATACTTCGAACCAAAAGTATGCCTAAGTGGTTCTGAGTGGTTTCTCAAGGAAAGCATATTACTATTGTTTATTTTTCTCACAAGGGCAAATTATCATTTGCTTACATCCTGTCGCTGCATAACTTCACAGGCTATTAGCTGAATCAATCAATCAATTTTTCGAATATCAATTTATTTTACGTTTCCGATACTTAATTCCGGCTGTAGTGAGTTTGAGGTGATCATCCGACTAAGCAGAACTGCGAGAAATTTGAAAATAATAGTAGTATTTTATTCTTTTTAAGCTTTTTTGGTTCTGTTTCACTAACTCAACGAAAGAGTCGCAGCTGGAAGCATTCCTACTCATGTGTACTAATATTAATTAATACTCCACTACTGGTTTTAGAATTCATAGCCCTAAGTTAGACGTAGTTAGTGTATTTGGGTCATTGAGGAACAATATTTAATTTTACCTGTGACCTAGTACTGAAAATTATTTTTCTACATTATTATCTGTCACATTAATAAACTATGCTATGACTATGAATTATGCTGCTGTGATGTTTAGCAAGGTAATACCTATTGAATCTGGCAACGAAGGTTCCTTAAACTTCCTTATACTCCACATTATTTTCATATTCACAGCTTAAGACATAATAATGAAGCAGTTTCTTCCAAACAAAATGAAAAGAATACTAGTGGTGTGAATGCCTCTATGAAGTTTGATTCGCCTACTTTAATTTTAGCAGGAAGAAGCGATGCTTGCACTCGTCTTCTGTACTTCTGTAGGCTTCATTGCGATGCTTGAACTTCCCTTTCCCCAATTCATTCTGAAACCCTGTTCAGCACAAAAACCAGCCCTGGATAACTGAACCTGAAGCGACACAACAATATTGGCAATAGGGACGATAGAAAGACATTCAATGCTTTTACAAATATTTCGTAACAGAAAATACCATTGAACGCGTTCGACAGTAGTCTGATTTGTTTATATTTGGAAATCAAACCATCAAAATTATCGGGACCTGAACACAACTTACCTGACTTTGTCCTCGTAATAAAAAGACGTCTTATTGAAAACGAAAATGGTGCGAGGAAGTATTGATAAACTGCTACAGCCTTTCCGATTTGGTTCACATGAATCGCCAACATCGGAATGAACACCGATGAGTAAATGTACTTCAACATTTGTACTGCCATTACGCCACGGTCTTTTGGAGAAATAAACTTTCTCGGAAATGGAGAATTAAAAAAGAATACCCAACTCAAGGAATTTAGGATGAATCACACAACTGTTTTTTATTTAGTTATTCAGTTTAGAGAGAAGATTGTGAGTCGTTTACATGTAAATACACTTCTAGCTAATTATAACCTACATAAACACGCATGAGTCTTCTGTTCCTAACTTCCTAATAACAAAGCAAAGTCATTAGCAATTTAGCAGATCGTCGTGTCTTTAGTTCGTGCATAAATCGTACTGCTGATCTGCTGAAGTAGGATTTTAGTTTTTTTATTTGTCAGGAATTATTCGTAGTCAATTCATATCCATTTCGACAGCAGAAAATACCGATTACAGCTAAACAGTTGCTTAAGCCTAAAGGCTAATAAAGTTATTAAACATTCATTTCATATTTGTGCTTTGTCTAATACTTTCAGTCGCTTTTGCAAGTAGTTCATGAGTTAATTGGAAAGTTATCAAAAATAAATAACTATTACATAAATGTAAGAAGGAGATTTTCAAGTCTTGTTAACTAGAGAGCCTCAGTCCGTGGTCGTTTACGGGACGAAGGTGTCTCAACATTGTCGGGTTCTTCCTCATCGACAAACTGCAGGATTTCCACCAAAGCGTCGACACCCGATCCGTCTTCCTTCCGTTTGGCGAGTTGTTTCAATTCCGTTGCGTCATATTTAACAGCATTTCTGAAAAAGTTCGACGCATGCATTATAAACAATACTTAAAGTGGAAGTTGTTGAAACTGCATAATTAATAGTTTCTTACTCGAAAAGCATCCTGCAGAAATGTCGTTTCAATTGTTGGAACTCATCAGGAATCCTAACGAACATGAAGATGTCGAATAAGTCACTTACTGTGTACATGTCCACACTGAATGTCATTAATTTTTCTCGACAAATTTTGAATAGTGCTGGGACTTGATACATGTGTCCGAATTGCATTAAGTGAAAGGTGACTTCAGGGTTACAAATCATGTCAACTTCGCAATAGTAAATGAACCGCAGGAGAGCTTGCATCGACTCTGGACTGAGGAGAGCCGACCAGTCGCTGTTCTTCACGTATTTTGACAAAGTCTCCGACACACAGCTGAACGCATTGATTTTATGCAAGTGAACAAAGAACTCTTCATCGCCCACTTTGATGCGGAAGTCCGACTTTTGTGGAGTTGGATTTAACGCGTTGTTCATTCTGATTGCTTGGGCACACAGCAAACGCTCCATTTCATCGGAGAAAGAAACTCGTTCAACAGTCAGCGTCATCTCCAACGTGAATTTCCTGGTGAGATTTGGCTTTAACATCGCAAATGTCTGCTCAAGCTGTTCTGCCGTGAAGATGGGCATCACAGATCTCTCTGAATTATTCTCAAAAACGCATTTTTCGACGAGGAAATCTGGAGGGACATTTTCAACGATACAAAGACAACAAAACAGTTAAACATGCGATTATAGTTAAAATCTGAAATATTAAGAAGTAGTTTTACGTTTTATGTATTCAAACGGTTCCCAGCTTCCAAAATACTTCGAGCGGAAGTGAATTGTTCCTTTGACGAGTGAAAATTGCGACGACGTTGACTGCGTGTTGAGACTTCGAAGCCACGTACAGTTGGCGTACAACTTCCATTTGTCTTTTCCAACTCCAATTTGAAGTCGCATGCATGGAGTGTACCTGTAAATTATATAGATTTCAAGGAGAGAATATTGTCGAATAATGTGGATAATTCGGTCTTGGGTTTTACCTGTCATTGTTATCATTCAAGTCCAGGTTGTTGCTTGTTGTCGAAAGCTCACGGCTGCTTGATCGTTGTTGGCTGCGCCACTGCACATTTCTTGCGAAGACTCTTAATACCTCGGATTCTGCGTTGCGTGATACGGGAATATGGAAATCCGCAGTTACAACTTTCTTGCAATCCGAATACAAGTTATGTTCAGGAATCGCACGCTGTGAATGAGATAAGTTGGATATATTAAACTAGTATTCAAAGTTTTGGGAACTCGGGTATCTCCCCACAGAAGCAGGAACAAATAGTGTCCACTTACCTGCCACTCTCTCGACAGGGGATACATTTCACCAAAGATGACCACAAGATAACAACGTTGCAAGGCAAGATGATCAAAAGCTAATAAAGCTGACAAACTAGGAGACTAAGGAGCTGACGACGACGACGAGTGATACAGCATCAGTGAACGTCTTCTTTCGTTTGGTTATAATTCCTTTTACTTTTTCCGCTTGAGGGGTGATGACATTGGGTGGAGCATCCATTCCAACTTCCAACAACAATGGACAATGATTACATAATTTATTTAATTTAATGAAAGTATGAACTATGGACAATTTTTTATTATTGCAGTGTAAAAAGCGTTAAATCTTGAATCTTTATCAGTTGTGACAAGTTGTGAGGAGGACTCATCATAAACTGGAGCAGTAGAAGTCACAGCTTTTGTATTGAAGGAAACTAACAGATTGAAACGAGAAGAACGCAGACATTATAAAAATATTAAAACATGAAGCTGTAAAAGCGAAAACAGTCGAGCAAAAATAAATCGACTTGAAGAAGAGGTTGGGTTGCTTATTCGTCGACTTCGTCGACTGGAGCTGGAGTGGTTGGGGTTCGTTTCCTCTTCTTCAAAAGTCGGCGGGCTTGAGTGGGTGCGGCGGCTTTTCCGTCGTTGGGTGGAAGGAGGGGACCAACGAGGGGAGAGTAAGGCTGGTCCACAGGGAAGTGAGTCAACTTCTGACTTCCAGTTTCGTATTGGAGGTTCACCTTTGGGACGGAGACTGAGGGAGTCTGCTTGTCGACTTGGGCGTCGACGGAAGTGGTTGGCTTCTTCAGGAGGACGTTGATGAT
>JAQGAD010001629.1:0-18088 GCA_034696625.1 Isotomurus palustris | reverse complement strand
TATGGTAATAATTTCAATAAAAAGATGATGCGGTAAACGGGTAAACCAAAGGACCAAACTCACTTAATTGAATTCTACCTTGAGCTGGCAATGTGTATACAGTTAATATAACTTAAGTGAAAAGTAATAAAGAAGCCACACAACAACGAAATGTTCACTGTCAAATGAGAAATGAATATTTGTTTTGTATTTATTCGCGTATTCACATTCGCATCGCATAATACAAAAGTTGAATCGTTGAATGAATGTATGCACACACAGTTTATAGATTGAAAGACCTCGACATGAAACACAAGTGGAGTAGAATACGCTGTACTCCCTGGTTTACATTTTATATTCTTTAACTCACAACTCAAAACTACCATAACTAACGTACCTTTGCTTATTAATAATCGATTTCAGGGGAATTTGTAATTTGTAAGCTCTCAGAACTCAAACCTCGAGTACGTGGATGCGATTGTGAGGAATGACACACGTGAATGTTGTAATACAAACAGAGAATGAAATTTGTAGGCAGGTGAATGTTATCTGCAGTACATCCTACCCAAATGTGATAAGGTTTGCTTTATGTGTATCTGGTTAAGCCTTTCCAATGTCCAATGTTATCTGGAGAGTCAAGTAGAACATGGTTACTGGCATTGTGCTGCTCACTATTCATTAAACTACTTTAGTTTATTTGTTAAGTGTAAATAAATCGTAAGAAAATCATGTTGCACCATATCACTCACTTTATGTTCAAAGGGAAATAGTGCACAAGTACTTTCATTCACTTAAACCTTTTGATTGTAAGGAGATTAGATAATTAGATACACACCGTCATTCTTCATTATGAATGTGTGTTTATGAATAAAAATTCATCATTATTGATATACTTCTAAACTTCTAATCGTACTTGTAAGAAGGAAATAACAGAGTAGGTTGCTAGTTGCTGTTCTGAAGAAACTATAGAAGATATATTGTGATTGTACCATCCGGTTCTTTCAGAAGGAAATCTCGTGTGCAGCAGTTGCAGCAAAAGTCAGAAGCACAAAAGAGAAACTTGAAAGAAGAGTCTATAAAAGTCATCACATATAAAAATAAAAAGTTTAATTGAATGGGTAGGACAATTTTACTCGCATTATGAGGCATGAAAACGATAAAAGAATTCTGTAGGGAGATCGAGACATGGTTGGTAATAAATGGAGATATACGAATTATCAATTATCCTGTGTACTTTAATCGCAAACTAATTCGGTGTGCTACATAATCTCCCCATATTGCGGCTATTTTACTAATTAGCTACTAATGCACAGCACACAAGCATACGGTGATTGAGGGTGAATGAATGATCCAAGTGAAATCAGCCGGAAAGCATGAAGCTCATCAGAATAACTCGAAGTAATCATCCATTCAAAATTTTTAATGATGTTCTTCTAAAGATGAGGAATTTAAACGGATGCCAAAGTCTCATTCACCTGAGTCTACTTACCTTCTACTCTACACACTTTCATCATTCAACAGACTTCCCTAAATTAACATGATTATCTCCTACTCCCGCATAAATGTCGAAAAAGCTCTTTGAAGAAATTATTTCTCGTTAATTGAGTTGCATGCACGGTGTACTTTATCTACGAGATTTTTTATGTTGAAATCTTTCTACAATACACGCGTAGGTTTTATCTATTCAACCAAAAGACCAAAACTAGAAATATTTGAGGGGGATTTGCATGAAAAAACGAATCTAGCCACGACGACTGCAGCAGCAAAGCAATGCAACCAGCTACCTGAACACTCAACAGTTCGAAATCAACGACAAACACAAATTATAATGACGTGTGGACAGGTAGGAAAATGCGTGTTGTGCTGAGAATTCAATCTCTTCTTTAGATACCAACTCCCCGTGTGTCCTCATCTAAGCAGATGATTGAAGATTGAATTGACATTTGTTGAGATTGAAAGGAGTGTCAGACAGGCAGAGGGATTGGAAACTCAATAGCTTTCGAGTTTCGAGATTTGTCAAAGTAGTCAAAGAGTGTCATGTGTGAGATTGCGACATGCCAGAAAGTTGATCTAGATTACTAGATTAGAATGGCTTCTCACACCGTAAATTTCAAGTTTTTCTCACAACAGGATCAACCAACGCTCATTTTGCTCATTATTACTTTTTAATGTCAAGTGCAAATCGCAAGAAAATAGTTGAAGGAAAAGCTCTGAGCTCAGAAAGCCAGTCTTCCTGGTCTTCATTCATTCCTCATAAAAATATAAATAATTAGCACTTAACACAAACCCTTTCTTGACAGAATGGTACCGTAATTTAGTACGGGAACAATAATACATTTTTTTAAATAATAGAATTGCTTGCTAAAGGCTAATAAGAAAATTACGTTACATAAAAACTTAAGAGATACACTCATGAATTTCTCCTGGCACTTCGAACAATCGGAAATTAAAATATGCCTTTAATGCCTTATGCCCACCTTCCTAATTATGATTCGCGTTTTTTAAGATGACACTATAAACATGAAGAATGCCAAGCCATATTAATCCATTCAGTATGCATTGTGTGCACTCCCAAAGTAAACGGTGATCTCAAGTTTCAAGGCTCATCAACGAACTTTTAATGAGGAAGAGAAAAATCAGGTTTATTTTGGACAGAGAAAGAAGAAAATAAATTGGGGAGAGATATTTAATGCCGATTAAAAATTCAGTGCATAACCTAGTTCACCAAACACAGAAAGAAATGTGCAAATTGCATCAATCTGATGCGCACGTTAGGCAAGTTTGTCCTGATGAAGATGAAGTCTGATAAGGCACAAAAACCTGGCTAAGAAGAAGAAGCTCAAGTAAAAACTGAAATGATCTGCCTGAATAAGCAATGAGGTACATTAAGTGCATAATTATTGGAACAGACAACGGACCAATTAGCATTCAACAAGCTCATTACACCGCAAAACTCGTCCTTCATCCACCTCCTATGCAGTTTGCATTTTACATTTACAAAATGAACTTGAATTTTAATTCGAAATTTCAAGAATGGATGTGACGTACACAAAACAACAAGAACGAACAAACCATCAGCTAAACAGCTAATAAACCACATTTTGTTAAAATCTGCATAATGAATACACTCACTTAAAAATGAACTTTATATCTCAGCTGATAAAAAGCTTTTTCAGGATGTATCATTAAATAAAAAGTGCATATGACATTTTTTAAGATTTCCATACGCAGAAACACAGCAGCAAAATGTCATGCCAAACTAGTTAAACTGTTAGACAGGAAATCCCATGTCCCGTGTCTCATGATTACGATGATGTGTATCAGTGTATCACAACTCACAAGCTTGTCTCATGTCTGATACTTATGTGTACTTCACTACAGTCTCGTTTCTCATAAAATGAAATGACCGTGACAGTGACCAAGATAAATGTATGTGCAACCCGATGAGACACTTTCATTACTCTGTAAAAGAGTTTTTCTGATTAACAAATAAGGAGTGATAGATTGTTTCTTGATGACAGGAAGTTAAAATTAAATATAAATTACCTTAAGTTTGTAATAAAAAGTCTTCAACGCGTCACCTCCTTTTTCCCTGAAAAACTTCTGGCGTCTGAATAATTGCAGAAATAACACTTAACAACTTAAATGAAGTTGAGATTGATAGACGCCTCTGTGTAGTTGATTAAGTAAAAACTGAGATGAATTGGACGGAGCCACAGAGCACGAAAGAGTTGTTATCTGAGTTCTTTGATTCTCAAAACTGAAAGAACTCCGGTAGTGGTGAAGGAGGTATTGGTTGTGCCACGAAGGATAATTACGTAAATCCAAAGCCTACGAATGATTCGTAGATTCGTACAGCATTGCACATTGGGTTCGTTCAGAATTATTTTAAAGAAGATATGTAGGGACGAGGTAAGTGAATGAAAGTGCTGTGCGAGCAACACCACCAGATCATCTCATCATCAGCCACTGAAGCCAACACACAATTCTTTCCTACACTTTTACACGATACTTTACACGTTGGCTTACTATTACTACTGTTGGTTTCTGCATTTCTGTTCTCTTCCCCTCTCGTTTAAATGAGACTTCAACTAAACAAACCAACGAGAACTAAATGGGATGGAACTTAAATACACGTTACTTCACTTACTGTGCCCAAGTTCACGGCAATAGTCCCTCGTGTTATGTAATAATAATGGTGCATTCCGACAGTCATCCTCCTGCATTTACCATATATATTTATACCATATTTGGAACATTGGAACTTGAAAGGGAATTCTCATGGCCTGGATTCTGGATAACTTATTCATATTCATAATAATGCTACAGAGGCACAGTAGGAAAAACCTTTATAGCAAAAATATTCAATAAAAATGAAAGCACAAAAATCATTATGCACGAGCATTCGTTAATGTATTCTTTACATTTACAGCTATCCAGGTAAGCTGAAAGCCAGCTACCTGCAAACTCCAAACAATTGTGCTAAATGGAAGAATGCTTTTTTGTCTCTCCTCATTTCTGTTGATGATTGAATACTTTTCTTTATATGTAACTACTACTCTTTGATCGGCTGGGAATTTCTTTTAAGAACAACCCTTTCGTCTTCCTTATTCTTTCAACCCTCTTTTCGTCATTTCATCCCTTCTGTCCTTTCGTAAGAGACTTTTAATGCTCAGTCGCTGTTTGCTAGTAAAAGGAATGAATGAAAGGATTTGTCTCATGTGGTTTGCACAAACTCATACACACAAAACTGAGAAAGTAAGCCACTTAGCGTTTAGGGAAGTCGTAAGTCATTATTTAAGTTTAACTTTCTGGAATCCTGGGATTCACTCGATCGTGTAAACCGTGAGAATTTTAAACTCAAACAACACAGAAGTTTACATGAAAAAGCACACATGCTATTGCATTGCAGATTGCAGCTATTATTTCAGTATTTCACGTTGGCCTAAAATTCTTACACGTGCATTTTCTCAGAGGATTTAAGATGTTAAGATTTTAAGTGTTTAGGGAAGAGAAGAAGGATTACGCATATTGCATGAGTGTGTGAAGAAGCCAATACATAAAATATAAAATGTGCAGTGGAATAGTGGAAACACGGGATGATAGATTACTCCTTTACTTTTGGGTCACCTATTCAAACTTTTCTGTTGAAATAAGGGCCAATGTTCTTTTAGATGTTTTTGTCGTTCCGCACTCTGAATATTGTTGCACAACACAGCTTCACGTCTTTTCCTTTCTTTGTTCACGATTAGGTGTGTAAAATAAACTCAAACACACTAAAACAAAAAGAGCTTAGCTATCATCTACTCCTTCTCTAGTTCACTTCATACTTCATGCTGTACATTTTTTCTCATGACAAATAACTACAGACTGCCGATTACAGAGATGTTTTATGACTTGGAGATGCGTTTTATGTACTGTGAAGTTTACAGTCCACGTCAACAGCCATGTGTCCTGTTTTCAGGCTGACATATCTTCAACATGCATTAGGATTGAGGTACACGATATGAGGTAATTATAGAGGGATGTTTTATTAGGCTATACGCGAACAAAACACGAGGTTTACTCCGTTTACTGCAATATTTTACGAGATTTTTCGAAAATCTGGCATATGTGAGTTTCCGCAATGACAGTTTTACGAGAAGTTACTGATGCGTCTCCACTGTTTTCTTCTCCCGTCTAATTTCGTTCAAGGATCGCAAGACGAAAATATGAAGTAGTTTAACTTTAAAGGTGCCAACAGATAAGTATCTCTACCTACTTCATTGTGGTGTGAAATTGAAGGAAGACCGATGCTCCGAAGACTGAAGATAATTTAAGTCCCGTTCAGTACTAATTAAAAATTAAATATACTGAAACCCCTGTAATTAATTAAGTACAGTCGAACAACACCAACATATTTGAGGCAATGACCGTCCACGTTTATTTTAACGACTCATTGTACAACAGTTGTCATAAAAAAAGTTGGAATCGGCTTAGAAGTTCCTGCAACAAAAACAAGAGAGATTCATGAGTAAAATCTGCATTCACAATCTTAACAAGTATCAAATAAGTTAACAAGAAAGTAACGCTTACTTCGCCAGGACGCCGTCTTTTTTCGCTAGTCGATCAATACAGTCGTTAGACTCTCCCTGCAAAATAAAAACGAATTATTGAGGTTAAGCAAAATACATTCATCTCATTCATGCTTAAACATTCGACTCAACAGTCAACATCAATCACAATACGACATCAGCAGAAGATCTGCCTTTACCACATCAGAAACATTGCTTATCTTCCGCACAACTTACCATCCTTCGGATGTCCCCGCAAATAGCGTAGGTCTTGAAAGTATCGAGCATTCTGCCGGTGGTCTCGTCCACATCCACGATGTTGATCTGGATGGAGGCATGATCCTTAGCGTGAATGATACGGTTACTGGCCGTGCTACAAGACAGAAATGACAAATAATCAATTAAAATACTACGCCCACAATTTACACTTAATTATTTTCAGAATTTCAACTTTTCAACAGTATCATCGGCATTTACGTTGAAATAAGGTTACAAAGACATACGAACATGTGCTCTGTCCTCCTTCCTCCACCAAACCCAGTCAACAAACCACCCCTCCCCCCACCACTCCAAGTAAACTTACCACTTCCTGGGGACGTAAAGGTCCACGAATTCTCCAGCGTCGTTTTGCATCTTGAGAAGTTGGTTTTGGAAAGTTAACTTTCGAAAACGAAAATACCGTGTGAGTCGGTGTGTGAACAAGTGAGCTAGTCCGTGTGGAAGAAGCCTTTGAATGCGAAGCCACTTGGCGCTTCACAAGAAAAGCTGAAACCCTCCGGCAGGTGGCGTTGCCGCCATTTCCCTGTTTGACGAGACAACAGGTATTCTCACCTTGCCCCACCAACCCACTCCTTAATTAAACTGCGTCTCACTTTCCTCTCTCTCTTCCTTCTTCCATTCCATGTGAACTTGCCATTAACTTTTCAACTTTTCACTGTCATTAATGCTTCGTGCGTTGGTGCATAATTACTCCGACCGAACATCGCTTAAATATTTTAATTGTATTCATTTACCTAACTATCACGAATTCCCCTTCTTCTTCTCTTTTATCTTCGTCTAGTAAAAGTGTAATGATGAGCAACCGACGAGTCTGCGCTGAGAGTGCTTAAGTAAAGGATTGTGTATATATTATACTGTATCGCTGATGTTTGTATACACACATATAATATATCCGTGTGTGTGTGTGTGCAAGTTAGAGTTTTAGGTTGGTTGTATGTTGGATTGACGCAATTCCCTCAGGTAGGCATCCATTCACTAAGACCAACTGTGAGTAAAAGATTTTAAGTGTTCTATTTGTATTTTTTACAAAGATTCAGATCGGTACAGCTGCAGATTAAACAGGAACTTGTGAAGGTAAGCAATATGAGTTAAACTTGTGAATAGTGGCTGCTTTGTTTTATTGAGGCACACAATTACAGAATTGATGAATCTTCCTTGAAATAAGGGAATGGCAGAAGAAGTAATAAGAAGTGTAGAATTAGCAGAACCTTACAAAATAGTGAGGCCGACCGTAGCACGTCTTCTGCATTGGGTCCCCTACAATAAATGAAAACACACAGACAGCACACAGACAAGACAGTTAAAAAGCGATATGTGAAGAAATTATTAACGAAAAGCACAGGGCGCTTTATCCTTCACAGGAAAGGTTAAATGTGTTACTAGAATGAGAAGAAAGGCAGTTTAGATTAAGTAGCTTAGACATGGTAGGATGGAGTATGGATGGGTGGCTAACTTAACTAAATAACAGCAAACAGCATTACATTTCAATATTGAGGAGTGTTAAATTAACAATAACAGTGAGCTGTGTTATGTAGAAATAATAAAGGATTTGTAGAACTTGAAAGAGAAAAGCACATTGGAGGAATTGGAATTGGAGAGAAGTAGCAAACAGACTAACAGACGCAGTTTTCACATTCTTCTAGATTCTAGAGTTGTTTGGTGATAAATTATAAACTACTGCTTTTCTTGGGAAAGCAACCAAAGAAATCCACACTACACGAGTAGAAAACAATACGACGGGTGAGTTTAATTAAACTAATAAATCAGTTTATACATAGTTAATGTGTTGCGCGATGTAAGTATATATAGAGATACGAGTATACGAGTGAGCAATACGGGAATTGGGAATATGTGAATTTCCTTCCTTGTGAATAGTTTAGTTAAAGTAAAACAAAGGTGTGAAAAACTAGAATTCGAGTTGCACGAGTGTTTTAATTATTTCTCTGATTTGTGAACTTTTAATTTTGAATGTATCTTATGTGCATAAGTGTCAGCACTAGTCTGCCAGTTCACATTGCATTTTGTTCAGTTCATCTTCGTTGAAAAATTAAATCAAACAATTACGTCAGCATATAGTTAAGCTGACTAGTCATAGTAGTCATCAAGTCATCATCAATATCCTCAAACCTCATCGTACGATCGTTTGTTAATGGTAGCAGTGTTTGTTAATGTTAGCAGTATTTATACTAACTAACCTTCTAGAATCTGTCAAATTTTTTTTTAGTTCCTGTATAGTAGCAAAAGAATATTCGACAGTACTAATAAACTCGTTTTTTAAATCGTTGCTTTGGAACTTGCAGACAAAAGAACATCGGTACTGTCACTGTCGACAATTTCGACTGTATTGGAAGCAGAGTAAAGGTTGGAAGATAATATAAGAAACCGAAAAAAGGGAACTGCTGCTTTTAGCAGTCCAAAATAGCGGGCTCTATTTTTAACGTAAGGGTCAGATAAGCTGCTGTAAAAGTTGCTGACACTGTTACTGATCTTTTTACTAATCATTATTATTTTTCAGCTGAAAAAGCAGTAATAAAGCTATCAAGCAGGTTCAATATAATAATTTGAAATATTTTTTGCATTTTTAGGGTGTAGGTCAGGGTATCCTGATGAGGTTCACACGGGCACAGGAGACGACTTCTCCTTCAGGGTCCTCCTCGTCGTCAACAGTAATGGCGACTCCTCAAGCACAACCGACAGCAGCCGCAGTCCATCCCCCCCAGTCAGCGTCGAGGAGTTCTCGTCGTCGACAACGTCCACAGCGCACTCGATACCACTTCAATAATGTCGAATCTGGACTACCAGTGAATTTCTGGGGAATCGATCGGCGCGATGTCTACAGAACGTGTTTTTGTTTTCACGTCAGAACGGTTACAATCTTCATCGGGGTGTGGCATTTGGTAAGTAGCGTTTCAAATTCAACGCTGGATATGAATTAACATTGAGTTTTATCATCATATTATTAAATAACTTTATATTAAATAACTTTACACGGGCGACGGGAAAAGGCCTACAAGAAATTACAATCAGCATTTTTATATTTAAAACATGATCGCTTTCATAATTTCAGTCAAGTTGCATTTTAATTTAAAACCGTTAAAACCCCCATTTCACTAGTCGAGCAACAAGGAAAAAGAACCTCTAAAATCAGAAATGCGGCTTGTAGAATTTATTGTGCAGGGGATTTTGTTCAGCTAGTTTGGCTTAATATGTGACAAGTGACAACCAGTGTCATCATTATCATAGGTTGTCAGACTAACATAATTAGCTCTGAATACTGAATGTGCATAACTTGATTATGAGGCTTCTGTCTGTAACCATTTTCCTCATATGTAGTTTCCCAAGTCTTAAATAAGTCTAATCGGATTTAGTAATTGGCTATGTAATAATATATGATTGATGACACAATGTGGTTTCCTGGCTTCTGTTATGGACAAGGCTATTTATTTTAAGTTCGGATGGGTCTTGCATCGAAGACGACAAATTAGAATCTTACTTCATTATCTTTACGATATTAAAAGTTAGAATAATAGGCTTTGTGCTTGTGGTATAATAATTACTAATTAATTAGCATAAAGATGTATTACTATTACTGAAACATTTATTATGTTTCTCTGTTCTTTCAGATGGTGTACATTCTGTGGTTGTCATTTATTGCTGCGATGTTTATGTATGAACCTACTCAAGATGGTTATTCTTCTGATGGCGGACTTACTGCGAGACCTGAATTTGTCCCCACACCAATAAGCAAAACTAGTGATTTAGGAGACTTCGCGAATCATGAGGTGATGGTTGTGTAATGCATTCGTACTTGTGTATGAAAAGATGACAATAAGTTCTAACAATCTCGCTTATGCTTTCGTAGGTGCCCAAATCGGATTCGTTAACTATTGATCAAACCAATGATGATGCTCGACTGGAAAGTCTTAAAAATAGTCCTCTTAATTACGTGATGGATACAAAGAAAGCGAATTCTCGTAAGGCTCCCAAAGCATTAAAATGAGAATTGCACTGCACGATCAGAAAATAATAACTGGTAAACTGGTTTTCTTCTTGTAATTGCAGAAGTAGTATTGCTGATGCTATGCCACATGCTGATAACCTTACTCATGGTTTATGGAGCAGTACGGGGTAAGCCCTCGTACTTGATGCCATTTTTCGTCCTGCGAGTTTTCGACTTTTGCATATTCTGGTGAGTTTAATATAATACGATCAAATGACGAAGCAGGAATCTATTACAGATCGATATGTTAACTAATGATGGGTACACACAATCTTACTTTAGCTTGACAATGGTTGGATATTTCTCCTATTTGCCAAGTATGCCGGAACGAATTGTCAATACTCGTGCGCTTCCTTTCCGCGAGCAACTCATCAACATGGATCCTCAATTGCTGTCTTTAATCACTCTCATTGTGATTGTGGTTTCAATAGCAGTGAAAGCGTATATTATTGGAGTTATTTGGAACTGCTATAAGTACTTGATGCTTAGGAATTCGGTCATTAGAACTGTCATCGCATACAGGTATGATGATTAATTGTGAAGTATGAGTAGGAGTAATGAACGACAGCGAATGAATCTTCACGAAGGAGATAACTTGCATTATAATATTTAATGTTCATTTATAGGCACGATGACCCATCTAATATCATGGGACTTCAGCAAAATCTTCTTCCTGACTTGCCAGACTATGAAACGGCAGTAAACGATCCTCGCTATGCAAAGAAGCCACAAATAATCGAAAGCGCATCTGCTGCAAACTCTGGAAACCCAGTTTCTGGAACTGCAAGTATCGCTATGCCACCGCCTCCTCCGTACAGTGTGGCAATTGCATCAGAACCTCTGACCTACGACTTAACTGAAACTGCTTCTACTGCTACTGTTGAGTCTGCACCTCCAACTACCGAAAACGCTGAGAACGACGAACAGATTCAAAATGAAGCTGAAGCAACTGTGGAAAATGAACCTGTGGACACCAACGTTACTATTATTGCACAAGACGCCAGTCCTTCGCCATCCACTTCCTTCCAAGCAGCAGATACCACCAAAGTTATCGTTGAACCCGTTTCTAAGATAATTGAAGTTGCACCAGCTCCTCCTCCTGAATCCCTTAACCAGTAAATTAACCTCAGCGTCGTGTTAAAGAGGAGCCATTGTAAGGATTTAACGGTACTGAAAAACGTACTATTCTAGACACCTGCATCAACCTGATTAACTCCTAATGTATAATGATTATCTTTTCTGCGGAGTTTTCATCAAGTCCCAAGCCCTTGTGTGAAATATATCCACCGCGTTTTACGCCAAAATTTATTGTCGCGTCATCTCTATTCGCCAGCAAACTGTTGTTTTTAACTTGAACTTATTCCTTCCTTCCCTCAGATACTTATCATGTTATCAAGTACGGTTATACAACCAGTAGTGGTAATAGAAGCAACCGAGCCCAGGATTTATTTAAGGTCTCCTGATTCAACTTCAGTTTACTGTATTATAATTTTTACTTCAAAGCGTATTAAGCGAGATAGTTCGTGTTTAAAATATATAAATTATAAACAGACATGGACTGTGAATATTTGTTTGTCAATTTTTGTTGAGCACGATAAGTGAAATATATAGCACTGCAAGGTTGCATGCATGTAGACTAAACTACTGTAAATTTTAATTGTAACCATCAAGTTAACAAAGATTCATGTGAGTGCGACTTGTATTAATTATAAGTTCCTAGCTATAATTTTTAATATGAATGTACTAAAAAAGATGCGCATGTGATATGTATGGATGTCTATCAAATATGTAATAAAAATAGACATTACTCAGACCCAGACCTTTCGTGTAACGCGGTTAAGATCAACTTTAATGGGTACTTCGTATTTACTTATGCACAACTAGAGTAGAAAAACTTACAGTAACAGCTTAATCAAAACTGACAGAGGTAAAGTGTGAAGGAAACTTTAAGGATTCTCCATTTCGACTTCATTGCTTCCTTCGGCCGAAGCAGCAATCGCTTTTTTACAAGTTATTTGGTTGAAAAGACGGTTCTTAATTATTTGAGTCATGAGTCCATGGATAACTTCTATAGTCGTCTTGCAAGAGTCCTTCGTGGCTTTAGAAAGTTTGTCTTCGCCTTTCTTCTCATGAGGATCTGTACCAATGATAATTCCACTTCGACCAAGTGAGTTCTCAGATTGCTCCAACTTATCAGACAAGTCAAATATTTGGCCAGTTGTGTATTCGGCATTCTAAGGATTCATTGGATAGATTATTAAAATTAAAATACAAGTCAATTTACTGCATAGAAATAACAAACTAGCAATTGATAATATTAAATTCATGTTTAACTCACAGTTAGAAGACTTGTTGAGCTCAATGTATTCACCCAATACTTGTTCCACAGCGAGTCAAGTAGTCGTCGATCAAGTGAAGACTTGAAGTAAGTCACATCAAGTGCGTAATAGCTTTTGCAATGGACTCCAAAGTCTTCTATTTTATTCAGTGGAATGGTTTGATACTCAGATTGTTCTTCATTAGGAGGTTTATATCCCTAAAGTTCAAGAAATCCGTGTTACACTCAAGACTCACATTATGTCGTGCATGATTTCTAAAAAGTTTTTAAATCAAAAAGCATATTCACCTTCGGGTAAGTTCTGAAAGCTCCAAGGCAAACTTTTCCAGCTGAGATGGTCCTAGTAGGATCAACCACAATCGCAACGAAGGGCTCTTGATAGTTCTGGTTCAGCATTTGGGTTGACACATCGATTCCGGATAACCAGCATCCGTATCCAGGATGAGAGTGGTACCATCCAATTGCGTTTTCCAAGCGACCGACCTACGTGAAAGATTAATTCACGATGATTACTTGAACACACACTGAATTTTGGTAGCAGCAGCTATTTATTGCCACTTACAAGTTTTGCTGCCTCTATATACGCTGTCATGTACTCATACGCTTGTGCTTGAGCGTTAACTCTTGTCTCCGTTCCTTCAACTGGAAGTGCAAACGAGTCCATCACGATCATCGTGTTTCCATCAACCTGCACAATTACAACCATAGATTATTACGTCGGTTCTTTAGATAACGGCCGTTTAGAAACCAAAGGCTGAAACTATACCTTTCCTAATAACAATCCCATGACCTCCAGAGTTCCTCCAGACCTTGCATGCATCACCATCTTTAGCAACGCGAGCGCTGAGATTTTAATGTCTTTGAAGAAGTGAGGACTAGTGAACGGAAGAACGATTCCATAAATAAAATTAACTATCTAAATAACATCCGACATAACTGTCGTTTGTCTTTATCTTACTCTCTTTCCCAAGGCTTCGTTGTCAGAATGTCTTGTTGTTGTTTTCTGTCATATTTGTAGATTTCATCAATGCTCGAAAGCGCCTCGATGTTGTTCGACAATTCCCACGTCTTCTGAGCGATTGCTGCCTGTGAGTCACCTCCTGCAGGTCCAGCGCCTGTTCCGCCACTCGCCATAACTCGCCTGTTGGATTTTCGA
Organism: Isotomurus palustris; assembly: GCA_034696625.1. Taxonomy (NCBI): domain Eukaryota; kingdom Metazoa; phylum Arthropoda; class Collembola; order Entomobryomorpha; family Isotomidae; genus Isotomurus; species Isotomurus palustris. The sequence goes on along the minus strand of JAQGAD010001629.1, from coordinate 4,283 downwards.
CGTTTCGACTTTAGATTTCGACTACGACTCCTACAAACAACAACAAAGTAAATTCCGAATGCCTGAGCAGAAAATCAGCAGATCAACACTCACTGATGCTGAAGAACAATTCCGACATTTAAACTTCCCTCCCTCCAACAGTCTCACTCTACCCCGGCAACTCTTTCTTCAGTCATTCATGACTCATGAGTCAGATTTATCAAACATGTCATCGTCATCAATTAATTACTGCACAAGCGTACTAGTTAATTAGCAATTTAATTTTAAACCAGTATTGTCCATACTAAAGCTGATATTATCAGAAAACGTTAAATTCAACGTATTTGGCCAAATGGGTGAAGATAATGAGAGAATGACACGCATTGCTAGCTTGTGTCCTTCCTAACTGTAATTTAAGCTGTTGATTCTGATAAGAAGGGATCTCAATTCTTAATAGTTAGTCAGGGACTGCATTTCAGTTTCAATTTTCAAAACACATTAAGTCAAGTGATGAATGTCCTTTCAATCGAGAAACGTTTTTAGCATCCTGTCTATTCCTGTAGCTTGTGCTGATGATGAAAGAAAGGTAATTGAGGAATGCAGAGAGAAGAAAGATGAAATTCCATGAATTCTGACATCCATCTGGGATTTTGAAGTGAGGAAGTGACAGATGCGCTATGTTATTCAGTTTACAGAATGAGATACAGATTGGGTCCCTCGGCTTTAGAGAATTCACAAAACTGTTCCTTATCTTTCATATTGTAAATTCCTCACGTACCTCCTAAGAAAAATATTATAGGCTTATAGGAACATTCGTTCATGTTATTTGCATCCTGTGCCAGATGAAGACAAGGCTATGCGACTAAGTACATAGCACTATTTCTACTTTTATGTCAAGTGCGGTTTATACTTTATTTACTTTAGAAAAGTTATGCAACCTTTGCAAGAATTGTTCTAGTTTTCCTGGAAAAGCACTCATGAATGAATCATCTCTAACGTTTTATTTTCCGTTTTCCATGAAAATCAATCTAGTTTTGTTTTATGATGCATGTCCTGTCCTGCCATAATTCATAATGCAAACTAACTATTGTAAACGTAGTTCCTAGTGGAATTTCATAAACCTTACGTAACCGACAAAATGTTTCGAGTATTTCGTAAGAATACAAATCAAAACGAGAACTCCGAGCCTTTAGTACTTTAGTTAGTTCCTTTCAAAATGCCTGAGAGTGATTTCTATTAGTACCAACATGCAACACTTTCTTCTGACCGTTACGAGGGACTTGTAATTTGACTACTTTGTAAAAACTGGATGCATCTGAAAGCTAGATTCTGAATGCAGCATGAATGCCCGACGAATGAAAATTGACTGAATCATAACGCTATAGTACTGTGACTAAATGATCATGAACTAATGACGAATCACTGAATGATAAACTACACAAACTTATTGAGATTTCACGACAATAAGTTGGTCGAAAATACTTTATTTATTAACAGGAGGTAGAAACAGTAAATAACGTGTCCACTCTGAGATTTTAACACAAATCAACGGATTCGGATTTGTAGTTTAATAAATCTACAAAGCGTAAAACCATTATTCCGATCGAATCACATATTTTAAACGAAACTAATAAAATTATTATATATTTCCATTATCAAACATATTAATTAACGAAAAGAACTGACTTGCTAATGTACCAATTATTAATTTGATCCTAATAATACAACATAGCCAGGTGTTCAATTAACTGTTACACCAGCAAAGCCAAGGTAAATTAGACAATGCATTATCTAATTTACCTTGAGTAAACCGGCGTATTTCGTTTTCGTTTCAAACAAAGCATAATAATAATAATATTTCTATTCTTCTGATTCCATAAGTTCAGGGACCACTTGTGATAGAGTGCCATCAGAGTTTATTTGCTGAGATGTGTTTCTTCGAAGAAGTTCTGCTCTGCAAAGCGGGTTCGGGAATATCGAAAGCAGACTTGAAGGTAGAACTCTCCGTAAGGTCACACAAACAGGGCATGACTCTCTAACGCAGTACTTCCAATGAAGCAGAATTTGTCTAGATGAAGGACAATGAGTAGTACCACACGTTCTGCCGACTTTACACGAGTTTAGGTGTGCTAATACGGTCTTCATCAATCCACAGAAGGGAACGTTGCACTAAAAAAGTAAAGAGATGTTTCATTACTTAAAGTACTTACAACTTAAGCCAATAGACACAGAAGATTAAAAAATTATCTGTACCTCAGTTGTAGGTTCTCCTCGGTTTTCTAAATTGAGATCTCTTCGTCGACAAACAATTGCGTGTAGAAGCACAACCAATTGTTTCCGAATTAACAGTCTTTTCTCTTCTATAGAGCGTTCAGCCACTGGTACTGATGATGGCGATTTAGAAGTCCCAAGTCGCTTTAAGGATGGTAGTGATGAGCCCTCCCCAGGTAGTTGAATATCGCTTACATCCAACGCAATAATGACAGGACCATCACTTCCTTCCGACGTGACGAGACTACTTCCTATTCTTCCAGCAGAGCCAGAAGGATGTTTGCTCTTAGGTTTCCCATTCCCAATAGGCTTCATTTTGGTTTACGTTTAACTGAAAGAGAAATATAAAAGTATCAATTTAGAGCTCCAGAAATTAACAAAATGACAACAGAAGACTGTAACGAAATGATTGTATATGCTATGCTACAGCTAAGCACAGCTTACAGAAATACAGATTCTCAATAAAATTCTACTATCAAATTCTACGTTACATTTTCTTGGTTGTTGGATGATCACTTGATCAGACTAGAGTAGAGAGAACTCGGGAACAACAGCAAACTAATTATGAAGCTGCACTGAGAGTAGCCTAAAATGAAGACTCAGAATTGGTATGTAAATCTGATGATGCAAAACAAAGAAAAATTTTCATAGAGGTTATGAATTTGAAAGGACGGGAAGGGGAAGTATGCCGTATGGATCGAATCGGAGATTAGGTTGAATTGAAACTGAATGGGGCGAAGCACAAGCTGCAGAATGAAATGTAATAAGATTGGGGGAACGTTCCCTGGCTGAAACGTTGTTGGCTGTGTCAGCCTCAGCACTTCACTGCACACATTGAACTGCGCCTGGCAGCGTCGACCATTCGCATGAGTGCAAGTGCAACCAAATCACATCAAATCTGACGTAATGTCAAAACATTCAACTTCCATTCTAACAGAAGGAGAGAAAGTACAGAAGTAACACCCTTTTACGAAGTAATGAAACTGAATTAATACCTAAAGCAGATCCACTGACTCCCTTCCTGATATCCTCATCTCATCCACACTTTGATTTTAATCTAACCTTCACAGCATTAATTAAATATTATAGTTAACTATCTGCATTGGAATTTGGAATGTTTGGTTGGGTTTCTCCGTGGAACTTTGAGCCTAATGCTTAAAAGCTGATGGATAAATGAGTCAGAAATTTCGAAATTTCTCGTAAACACGGAGTTCTGATGGCATTCTGATAGTATAGCATTATAGTGGCAAATAGATCAGACCCAGTTTACTTGGAAGTTTGCAAATATGTCAAATGTAAATACAGGCCTAACAACGTTGGAATTGGAAACGTCAATGACGCAACAAGTTAACCATTCATGATGACATATTCTGCAGCATTAACTAATGTTATAACCTTCTTTAAATCCTTCATGTCGCGGCTACGTTAAGTTGCAAAAAGTGACACAATAACTGCTGAATTTTTCTTATAAAAGTGATACTTTATATGTGATCGCTAATATTTTAATGACACACACAGGCTAAGAATTCACGTAAGACTGAGAGATTTAGGGGAATAACAGGAGATTTAGAACTAGCTTATGCAACAACAGTTGGTCAGGTCACTTTTAGCAAAGCGGGTTCTTTTATTACTTCACGTGTGTTCTATCGCTCTCAAGATTTTTAGGTAGAAATATAATTATGGGATGATTTTACAATTAATCTACCTGGTAGTGCAGTAAAATATTTCTTTCTAATGAATCTGTGTGAATCTGGCTTTCGACTTTCAGTTTATGTTCATTTCGCTTTATCCTGAGTTTTTCCACTCTTCAGTGCACCGATATAATACAGACATAAATAAGATCACAATTTGACAAGATTAGAGATGAAATCATGAAATGATGAATTAACTGAAGGATTCAATCAAGACGGAACAAGTGCGATCACGAATTTTCGTCCTTTGGCTATTTGCACTTGGACACGTGTGGCTTATCATATAAATATAAATCATTCCATTTATTCAATGCAGAGATTCTTCATGTTCATGCGATATGT